>JAAGNO010001933.1:17441-33039 GCA_033439905.1 Ceryle rudis
GTAGAGGAAGGATTTATGGTGATGTAAAGCAAGTGGAAGGAGCCATACTGTCTCCATGTTACCCTGGAGTGATAAAAGGACCTGAGACCCTCTGCAGAAGGTTTATGTATTTGGGAGAAAAACTTTGTGGGAAATACTGCACTGCTGGACTACACAGGGGCAGAGCAGGAACGGAAACGCCCACAGTAGTTTTGTCATTAGCACAAGACAGCTTCCAGTAGGCGTGGCAAGGAGATGCTTGAAGCCCTCAGATGTTAAGTGGAGTCTAACTGGACTGTTCAAATGGAGACATGTCCATCTGAGCTGCTTGTCCAGACTCTCCTTCTAGTTAGTGGAGAGAGAAAATCTGCCAGGGCTTACTTCACCTCACCCTCAAGGTGGCTTTTTAAGTTACAGGAGATGGCTGTGTCTTTTCTCCCCACTGAGCATGAAATGATCCAGACACAGATGTCCCATACTGGGATATGTGAGTTCAGGGAACAGAGAGGACATCCCCGCTCATGTTCTCCTGTTTGACCATGGAGCACTGCTGAGCAATGCTGCCGTCTTCCCTCCCACACAGGAGCTCAGAGGAAGATCTCTGCTGCTTTGGGAGGGTTGAGCATGGCTGGGTGATGTTTGTTGACCACTAATTTTGTTTTCCTGACTTCCATCAGCACTTAAATCCACACAAGCAAGCTGGTAAGTGGCATGGTTGAGGGCTGGCCACCAGCCCCTTTTCTGCATTTGCTGCCAGACAGGTAGCCCAAGCAGAAGGTCACTAAGGGCTGCTGGTTTGAACCACCCAAGTCCCTTGTGCTCAACCACAGAGTCCTTTTGCCTCTCTGTACTCCTGTTCACGACCTGCAATATGGGCTTGACTGCATCTCCCCCTATCCCAAGGGAGCTGTGAAGATAAAACCCCCAGAGGCTTTGGAGTGCCAATGCCTTGCTAGCACAGGCTCTTCATGCACCAAGCATGGCTCTGCAGATGTTTCCAAGCCTCCAGCTTACTATGCCTGTGCTTTGAGCTGGCCTGGGACCTGCATATTCATGGTGAGAGGGTGCTGGGTTCATGCTGCTAATCCTCAGCCAGTTGAGCCCAGCATCGATGCTTCATCGGGATGCTGCCATCCACATGTGTCCAGCCAACATGGATCACAGGCTTGGGGGGCTCAGCTGGCAAAAGCCCAGTCAGACAGCCCCTCTGGTAACTGGATACAGCCAGTCAGCTGTTTGGGAGCAGCCGGCGCCGGCATGGGGGGTTACCTGCTGTTCCAGCAGTCTGAGCAGCAGCTGGAAGATGCTGGCAATAAGACAGCTCATTCTCCAGCTCAGCAAGAGCCTGCAGCCTCTCTGAGTCCTCCGCCTGGGTTGCTGCCAGGTTGGTGTCAGGGTAGTGCTTTGGTTGGTAGCTTTCTGCAAGAGGTCTGAAGTGTTTTCTCTGCTGCAAGGCTTTGGGGCCAGAGGCACTGCCTCCTGGCCTCTTCCCTCCCTCCCTCCCTGCACCGCCAGCACAATGGCTACCATTGATGGTTAGTGCTGGGATCGCTTCTCTCCTCTCCCTGACAATGCTGTCACCATAGGGCATCGCCTGCTCCTCCTGGGGTACAGCAAACTCCTTGGCTTTTAGCTGGGAGTCTGAAATCTTCAGCTTCTGCAGAAAAAAAGCCCCGTGTGAATGGAGTGGTGGCAAGTAGGAAGGAGAGTTGCTAAAGCATCATTAAGCAACACTACCTGCCCACAGCAAAGCCTGGGCTTTGGTGGGGTCATCACCCCTGGGGATAGAAGGGCCACAAAGCAGCTCCAGAACTGTCAATAAAAATGCAGGGACCATCACAGTTTCCTCTTTTGACCCATCTTATGGCTTGGGACTCTGCTGGGCCCCAGGAGGACAGTAGGAGGGCACAAGCAATGGTTTGATGGAGGGAGAGGGAATGACTCCAGGATTCATGTTGGGGAAGACTAATGGGGCTGCTGGAATAGCTGCTCTGAGTGGGGGGTTCTGCTGGCTCCAGCCTCTTCAACTGCATGCTACAGTTCCATCATGAGCCAGTTGCTCCTTTTTAGAGGCTCAGAAAGAGATTCTCCTGCTGTGAGCTCTGCCAGGCTACTGGCACCAGGAAGGACGATCCATGGGGTTTGTCCATCATTGTTTTGGATCTCCACAGGTTTCTGTTTGTCCCTCAATGTCCAAGGTCCTCAAGGCTGTCCCCAGGGTGGCTTCTCCTTCACCATACTGATAGTAGGGCAGGTGGAGGCTTCAGCGCTATGGGAACTACCTGTATCTGGGGGCTTCACCCACCATGGGAACAGGCTACCATACAAAATTTCACAGATAAAAACACCACAGTGATTTTATCCTCTTAAAAAACTCCCAAATCTTAGCAGGGCTAAGAGGGAAACCTGATCCTCCTGAGTACCTCATCACCACGCTGCTGAGGGGGACAGGTTTCCTCTGCAGGCCTTAGGAGTTAATAAGAGTCAAAGGGAGCTGCAACCCAAGGAAAGCAGACATATCTCAGGTGCTCCTTCCCTTCTTATCTCCTAAACTACATCAAGACCTCCAGAAGAAGTGTTCAGCCTTCCAAAAATATTTTTTTAAAAGTATTAAAAAATAAAGAGAGAGAGAGAAGCAAAAAAGTAAAAGAAAGTGAGATGTACAATTTGGAACATGTGCTCCATCAGGCAGGGGTTAAACCCTGCCCTCCCAGCCAGGATCTCGGCTCTTGGAAGTGGAGCAGCCACCTAAGGCTGGGGCTGCCCGGGAAGCTCTCGCCAGCCCCGCAGAACAGCGAACAGCGGGAGCCCCGAGCAGGACCGTTAATGAAGGCTGCTGGCAGCGGGAGTGCTCCCCGGGGCAGGCAGAGGGGAGAGGGGAGGAGAGGAGAAGAGAGGGCTCCCCCAGCTGCTGCCCAGGCGAGGATGGCAGTGGTGGCTGCAGGCAGCCCCTCGGCCCCAGCGGGCACCTTCGCACAATGATTTCTCTGTTTTTGTCCCCCCCTTTTCCTCCGCAGCCTGAACTTTTTCTTTCTTTTTCCCCCTCTCTTGTGAGCGTAGGAGCCCAAAGCACTTTAGCAACTGAACATGCCCCCCGCCACTTCTCCACAGTGGCTCAGTGCAAACCACAGCTGTCCCCACCGTGCTGCCACAAGCAATTAAGCCAGGGCAGGCGGAGCGAGGCAAATCAGATTAAATAGCTCAGGGGGTCGCTCGCACTGCAAGGAGATTAGAAAAAAAACAACCCCAGCTTCCCCACAGAAGTCTTCCCAGGCCTGTGTCAGGGCAAGGAGCCATCTCCATCCCAAATGCAGTCCCGCACCTCAAGGCAGGACCGGGATGGGTCTAATCCTGACACACTTCATCAGCCCCACAGGGAGCAATAGGAGTCCAAGGCCTAGGCACCAGTTCAGCAAGCGTTCGTTAGTGCCCTGACTTAATGAGCGTAATTAGCATTGCCCGCCTCAAACAGCTTTACCAGAAGGCACAAGGGGGATTTCCCGCAGAAGGGATGGGGACACAAGCCAAGAGCATTCAGGCACGATGTGACCTGCTGGTGGGTCACAGTGGTGGGGACCAAAGCAGACCCTGCCAATGCAGACAGCACCCATGCCTGCTACCCCTTTGGCACCAGCCTGGTCCCTGGCTGTCCCGAAGCCATGAGAGGGGATCTGACAACACAGGCTGAAGAGCCAAGAAAGGAAAAGCCCATGGTACCTGCACGTCCTCTTTGCTGGATGACTTGTGCTCCTTGCACCACTGGTAGTCTCTCTTGTACAAGCTCCTGTACATGCCCGGTGACACAGGCACCTGAAATGAGAGGAGGCAAACACAAGGAGCTGCTAGGACTTGGGGGAAGCTTTCAAAAGTGGTGGTACAAACCCAGAATACTCCCTCATAGATCAGGACAGGATGAGCTTCTCTTCTGGGGACAGCTTCTGTCCCCTGGATCCCCTGGGACCAGTCCAATAGGCACAATCCCTTTCTTAGTTGTGTCCTGAGCAGGGTGTCCAGGAAGGTCCCACATTCTTTTGACAATGGTTTCTGGAGCATTTCTTGTCCCAGGCAGTTTCTTGCAACAAATACCTTTCTCCTGCCTTTCTCAAGCCTCATAGGACTGCTCAGATGCCCCCGGCAGAGCACTAACATAAAGCTGCTGAAATTCTTTGATCAGCTGCTGAGGTCCAGTGTCACTTGGGTTAAATCAGCCTGTGCTTCCACCTTCTATTACAGTAATATTTCCCATGTGCTTATCACATATTTAAAGTTAAGTGCTGGTTAATGTCAATACTTATTCTGAGAACTGATTGGAGAGATTATCGAGGAAAACTCTGCCCAGGGATATTAAGCCAGTGACACCTTCTCTAACATTGAAAACCACCGCAGTGCAAACTGCTGGAGACAGGGAGATGATTTTAGGGAAAAAGCACTGCAATGTGTGTCTTTTTCCTCGTCGTCCACCATGGGCACTGTTGAAGCCAGGAAATCAGGTGAGATAAGCCTTCAGGCTGACCCAAAAGAGCTGTTTTCATGATAAATCCTTCAATGTGCTAACTTGCCAATGCATGGCAGAGGGCTGTGGCACATGAGCTCTTGTGCAGTAATTAAATCTCCACTGCTACACAAACATGGCCACCACACAGGGGTGGCTTGCCTGGACAAGGCATAGATCTGCATTCCCATGTCTGCGATAAAAAGGAACCGGTAACTGCACCAGCTCTCAGCACCTTAGAGGGGGCTCCTCATGCCTTGTCAACAATGCCACCCATTATGGGCAAGAGTATATTTTATATCCTCATTCCTTTGTTCTAACATTTCACCCTTTTCCCCCTCTGAGCTTCCCAGACCAATGGCTGCCTTTGGCCAGTACCCAGAACCTTGTTGTCACCAGCTCCTATTATCTTCCCATCCTGAGAGACTCTGCAAACCTGCTACACAAAGCCAGTGAGGATGAGAGTCCCATTTGTACTTCACCTTCCAGTGTGCTGTCTTCCTCATTGTGTCCACCATGGTGAACCAGGAACCTGGACCAGAAGTCACTCAGTTAACAATCAGCAAACCAGATCCTCTCTTCCACACCTCCCCAAGAGATCAGGGATCTAGAGACCTAGAGTTGGGTACTGGCAGGAGGAAGAGGACTCAGCTGGGGCTATAAGATCCCCCTGCGCTCTGAATTGGCAGTTAGAGCGTGACTGATTTCATCCTAGTTCAGCGATGCAAAATATTCCCATCCAGCCCAGCAACCAGCATGTATGGAGCTGGATACCTCAGGGGATGCAGCCTGATGGGACCCAGCAGGGAGGAGATGGCAGCACCCCACCCCCAGCAGCCCCAGAGCCAGCCAGGGGGTGAACACAAGTGTCCCCTCCTGGGATCAGGTACATGTGCAATGGGATCCACCAGTGCCTGTGTTGCCAGTGTTTCCAGGGAGAAGGGAAAACATCCCTTTGTGAGATACACGCACTCCAGAACCCTGGAGGCCTTAGTGGGAGGTAGGGCCCCCTGAAGGTGTGGGGTGAAGGACTCTTGGAGGAGAAGCCACCTTACAGTCATAGCTGGGGAGCTGCTACCTACTCCTTCAGCTGCAGCCAGCAGCAGTCAGTCATGCTGGGGACATGTGCCCAGGAGAGGGACAAAGCCTGCCCTTCATGAGCTCTTGAAGCATCCCCAGCTCCTGCTAAAGCTAAAGATGGGATCAGAAGATGGGGAAACTGGGAAGGAAAGGACCTACTCTGTGAGTGTGTTGAGCAGAAGAAAACAACATCCTTACCTCCCTGAATGGAAGGGTGGGAAACATTGCAGAAGTAAGTCAGGCAGGGACCTCCACTTGGTCTTGGAGAGTGACCGAGTACACATGAACTGTCCCATCCAGATGCTGCAGTTCTCTTCCTCCAATGACCTGGAATGTAAGACAGCAGAGGATGCTCACATTTTGTCTTCTGTTCCACAAATGGACAGGAACACCAGTCCAAGTGCACAAAGATGAATTTACTCTTTAAAAATGTCAAGCATTAACCAGGTTTGGATGCATCTCACCCAAGACCAACCTCACCTAATTTTAGATGTCCACAAAAAGGACATCTCCCTCTGAGCTGATCCCTCCTGGCTTCCTGTCTCGTTTAGCCCAATTCATGTGACCAATAGATAAGTAGTAGATACATACTTGGGGATGAAATAAACTGCTTCCTCAGAAAGCCTGAGTTTGGTGAGCTGATTCTCAGCTGAGAGTCCATTTTCCGTAGCTACACGAGCCTGGCTATCAGTCCAGAAACAAATTTCTCCAGCACTACAACAGCACAAATGGTAGTAAATGCTGCTGACAATGCACAAATCAGAAAGATGGCATCTTGGCTCCAGGATCCACCACGGAAGAGATCTGGTCACAGACCTGCATTCTCAGGCACCACTGGAATGAGCTAAATTTCTATAGAGTCATTTCTCTTTGCACACTGTTAGGCATCGGTGCGTAACTGGAGCCCGAGGATGCTAATGCACTGGCGAGGGTTGTGTACTGCTAACAGCTCAGCACTGGAGTTGGGCAGAAGGAGAAACCCTTCATCCCTGTCGTATTTTATGCAAATTGTTATTAGAATAAATGGTACAACAAGAAAATAAATTATTTCCAGAAATGTGAAACTCTCATGTTCTTCTGTGCTTATATTAAAGGGATTACACTCCATTTCCTTCTTAATACAGCTAATGCTCTATGGGAAGCCCTCAGGCCAGGGATTAAAGCACTTATTCAATTAATTAGGAACAAACTTCACCCTTAAAGTCAAACACACAAATATCAGTAAGCCCTTGAGAGTGTCTTCCTTCTAGGGCAAGGAAAACGCATCCTATTTCTGATGTAAATGAAACCAACTCTGCATTCTAGAACTATCAGGAACAATATAAATTAGGAAGATTCACATTTAAAATATCATAATTTGGTAAAGCAGCACAGTAAGGGAGAGAGAGTCCCATCATCTTGAACTGAGCATCTGGACCCCCATCACTTACAGGGTGTGCAGAATCAGGTCATGCAAGTCTAATGTAAATGAGATAGAATTTTTAGGATGCAACTTTGGTAACTAGCTCCAAGCTGCAGGCACAGCAGTGTTTGGATATATTTGAAGTTAAGGGTGAAATCCTGGCCCTGCTAAACTCAAAACCCAAAATGCTTATTCAGTAGGATCTGAATTTCACCTAAGGTGTCTGATTCATTACTGAGATAGGAGACAATTTCCAAAACCTGGCTCCAAATCCTTATCTACCTTGATGATGGCTTGATCCTTCCGTCTTCTCACAGGCACAGTTCACATGAAATTAAAAGGCATTTTGCCAGGAGAGTTCATGTGGGAGCAGCCCACTATTGCTGTTCAGCTTCCCATTTCTTCTTCCCAAATACCAAACGACAGGGCTGGTAATTGCCAATATAATCCCAATTAGAAGTGTGTAGGAATCAAATTCCCAGTTCTCATATTCCTTTACCTCTGAGAGAGTTTATCCACCTCCTCGTTGCTAATTCAAATATGGAAAAAAAGTAAACCAGCCACATGACTGTTTTTAGAAGTGGTTTCGTATATATGGAGTTTTTTTCAACTTCCTTCACAGACACCTGCAGGCTGCAGTGCTATTTTCCCTCTTTTACACCAGTACCCTGCAATGGTCCCAGGTTTCTCTTGAGCCCTCCAACACGAGGAAACTCAGCAGAAGGATGTATGCAAGGAAATTACAACAAGCCAGATGGGACCGATTGCCAAAGGAAGACAATTATGTGTTTTAGTAGCACCTTGGGAGAATTTTCCACTGGGCCAAAAAGCATGATAGCTGAGTTCAGGTCCTTTAAATTCAGATGTGAATAGTTTAAATTAAAGCCAAGGACCATAATTATGTAAAACAATGAGTTTCATGTACCTGATCTATGCAACTCCTTCCTGCCATCCTGCTGGACATTTCCCTCTGTTAGAGGTACCTATGCACCTCTGGAAAGTTGATCTCATAGCCTCAGTGAGACTGCAGTAGCATATAGGACATGACACAGATTATTTTTGCCTCAATTTGGCTCTAACTTGCCATATTTGCTATATCTTTTTCCACCTGTGAAATGACAATGGTGCTATCTAAGCCTGTATTGCTCTTGTGCAAGGCACTGCACTGGGTACTGGCAGACTTCAGGTGAACCATCTCAGCTATTCACACTTCAATGCAAGAAAACATGGCCAAGGAGGACATACCTCCCTGTCAGCCCAGCTCTTGACAAGTGCTCTTTGGGGTAGGAGTAAGATTCATTGCCCCCGTAAAGATGTTGAAAGAGGGAAGTGATTGGTAAGCAGGACCCCCATCGTGTGAAAGAGGCAAGGTGTAATCTGTGAATCTCCATTCAGGTTATAATCATGAGGAGACAAAGCGCAAAGGAGAGACTCTTCTTCAAGGGACAAGTGTTGACAGCCCATTCTGTCAGCATGAGGTCAGTCATCCATTTGGGTCTAAAAACATGAACTTTCGTGGAAGTGCAGCAGTCCAGCATGGGAAGGTTTCTCATGAAGTTATTTCATGCTTCTTTGCAGTTTTCTTGATAAATTGATTGGGGCATTTATGGCATCTTTGGATAAGAAGTAAGCAGTGTCCCTGAGCCTATATCTGAGGTGCCTGTAGCTCTCTTCCAGACACCTAAATAAATCACTTACAGGACTGAGCCCTCAAAGTCAAACTCCTTGGTGCACAGACACTGCTCTCCACAGAAGACAAGGGCAGCTGGTGAACTCAGTGGTGGTTGAGTCCCAAATCTTTGGGCAGTTCTGCTGTAGCCTGCTAAAACAATGAGCTGTTTGCTCACAGTTCCCCCCAAAAAAGCATCCATCAGCAGAGGATGGCAGAAACCTCATCACTGTCCGTGCGATGTGTCCTGATACAAATCAATGCATATTTATGCACCTGCGTAAGGCAAATATATATATGTATTGTGGAGAACCTAAATCTGCTCACTAATGCTGTTGTTTAAATAGTCCTTTAACCACATCACTTTTCTCCTCGTTAGGTTAAGTCGCTAGAGGTGAAAAAGTCCTTCCAAAATGGTTTTCACTCACTCACTCAGTCCAAAGTAAACATGCCTCTGGGACCATTATGTGTATCAGATATCTGAGGCTTTGTTAAGAGCTTGCCTGTTAGGTAAATTCTGCTTCTCTTTCCCCTTGGAAGGAGAAGGTTAAAATTAGAGATAGGCTCACAGGAATATAGCAGAACAGCACCTTGTGTTAGAGACAAACAGGAATAACAGATGAAATTCAGAACAGAGCGCGCAATTGACCCAAGTCTCAGGGAGGCTCTTGATGTAACGTAACTCTGGTTACAATATGACATTGGCTTGCTATATGCCTGTCACTTATAATCATGATTCATCTCAGATTTCATGGTGGCCGAGAGCCTGGCATTTTCACCAGCAGTCAGGGGAGCCACCACATAGAGATGAGAGCCCTGAATAACAAGCATGAGCCTTTGCTAGCAATAAATACAGGGCAAAACGAGCATCTACAGCATATCATGGAAAATCCTCAAGCCATATGCCCACGTGTCTGGAGAAGCTCATGGATTTCATTTATCTGGACTTCCCTTAAGTCTCACCCTGCAATACAATGATACCTCCTTCTTAAAGGCAAGTTTGGCGGGATAATAACCAGTCCAAATCAGATCATCTAGATCTCATCCACAGCTGACTACAGTGAGGAGGGGTCTTTCCATTGGCTGCACCAAGATTTGAGCTGGATATGCAACTGGGAGATTTTCCCATTGCCACCATTAGCTGTTCAGCTGATCTAAACTTGTCAGGGAGAATAAAGCAACCACCTGCTTCTAGTGACAGGAAAAGTAAAGTGAGATCAAACACTTGCAGGAGGAGAGAATTTAAGCAATGCAAGAGGTGGTTGCATGTCATTTCAGAAGTCACCTTTTGTCTTTGATCTGTGCTTAGGAAGCGCGCATCTCCTGGATCAGATGGACATTAGAGAAGTGTGCCACCTAAATTATCCCGCCTTGAAGTCTCAAGTGTTTGCTTTCCCCAGGAATCCTCCTCGTACTTCCGCCACCATGTAAATCATCTGCCCTGAGTTTTCCTTCAGAAAAGCTAATTAATACAGGTTAGGGTGAAGGAACCAGGATTCATGTCCTACTCTAATACCAGGATCATTCACTGCGATGAAGCTGAGACTGCTCTTTCATAACTGTATTATACACGCACAGGTAGGTCCTTCAAAGATCAGAGAAGAGTTATTATAAAAGCTGTTATGCAAACAAAAAAGCCCTGGCCCTGAAGAGCTTACAGTCTAAACACACAAGACAGATAAAGACTTCGACTTGAAGGATTTTAAAGACGAAGCACCCTGAGACAAAACAAGCTACAGGTCACACAGAAAATCTGTGGATAAATCCCACTTTGCTGAATCTTCACTTCTGCTCTTAACAGCTCCTGGGAGCTCTGTATGGGTTTTGCTAACAAAACATTTGTTTTAGCAGCACATTTTGGGGAAATAAAATACTGTCCAGTTTTAATGTGGCAAGCACAGGTAGATAGCTTCTAAAAGCAAAGGTTTACAGCATTGTGTACTCAGATATTTACCAAACCTGGTCATGCAATAAAATAAACCTTTTGCATTTAGTTCGTTGATATCTTTGGTGAGTGCTAACAAGAGGCAAACTCACAGGGAAACGAGAGCCTGGTCTCAGGTTACCCCAGAAATTGGTTAAGGCTGCAGAGAGGATTAGAGTCCCAGAGCCATCCTAAGTACTGAGATGTCATTACGGCAAAATCAAAGGTAACCATGGGGCTTGGCAGGTAACTGTCAACAGCTACGGGAAAGAGCCAGCCCTGGAAGGAGCTTCGCGTCAGGATGAAATTCAGTCACCTTTATTTTCATTTCAGGCGAGGGGTCAAGCAGAAAAGCTATCCCCAGCGGCCTTTATTTACAGTTTTCAAGGGAGTGGCTGACGAAGCATTTAGAGGAAGAAGGATGAACCCACTCGTCCCTCACTCACAGAGACCAGCCTGATGACAGACAGAAGATGCTGTAATGGCACAAGAGCTGGGAAGATGCCTTTTATGAATGAAACAGAAATGATCCTGATGAAGTCATTAACAAAACTCCCAGTGACTTCAACAGGGCTAGGACTTTGCCTGTAATATTTGCAAGGAGACCAATGAAAAGATATTCCCATCAGGACACTTGCTTTCTGCACCTTGGGAGCTTGTTCCCAGCACTGATAATGACAGGAATGCCCCATGCATAGATTTCAAGGCATTTCTTCAGTCTGAATTTTCTTTTACACTTCTTCTCTCTGTCCTACCTAGGCAACTAACCTGAATTTCTAGAAAACCACAATATGTTCATTTTTTTTTCCCCTAGACATGTGACAATTTGCTACAAAAACCTTGCAAGGTTTTTGTATTTCTCTGGATCTCCTGATGATGAATGAATGCAGAAGTTATAAATGATTTTATGTTGTCATGTCTAAAAGTAGCTACAGCCGTGCTGGAAAAAATACTGGTGACTCTTCTTTGGCCTTGAGCTCACATCCACACAGCCCAGACAGCACTCCCCATAGCAGACTGGTCCCATGGAAACTGCCCACTGAGAAGTTAATAGCTTCTGAGCCATACCTGGGTATAGGAGGGTGCTGTTAACCTCAAAACATGCCTGGCCCATGCTAATAATTTAACAGCATGGACTACTGCAGGTCACTGTCTGGGCCTACGACCTGGTCCTGTTTAATGCAGCAGTGGAAATATAGCCAATGTGCACATACTGGGCATCCAGTATTTTTCTGTGTTGCTATCAAATAAATGGTAGGTGACTTGAAAGCGATTTTTAAGATCTCACAGCTTCAAGCTGACCAGCATGGGGAGGCAGAGGGTGATGGCACCCTGCAAGGACACTGTAAGACACAGCTCCAGCTCCTCCATGGACCCACGGGCTGCAGCAATGCAAGGAACCAAGTGTCTCTTGCTGTGGCCAAAAATCCCCACTCAGGGCAAGGAAAAAAAAAAAAAAAAAAGCAAAATTTCTCCTTTTCTACTAAGACATGGAAAACCTTCCTTCACCTTCCCTCCTCTTGAAAGACCTAAAACCTACCAGCAGCCAGTTTTGCAAGGGTTAACCAGCATGAAATGAATGTGGAGAGACAGTCCGGGACCATAATCACTTATTATTTTCAGGTAATATGCTTTATCTCTGACTAATCTCCTCATCTGGAGAAACACTCACTGCAGACAAGAGTCACCGGGGTTATCTCTGATGATGGGGCTCTACGGACTACTGGCTGCGAGGGACCGAGGAGAGGCCAAGGAGAGGACTTCAATTATGGCCTGAACTATGCTCTGGTAGCTGAAAGGCCATTGTTTAATCTACTAGAAATCATCTATTTTAGCAGATAAAGGGATTACTCGGGTTTTCTTTTCCCCAAGAACAGCGTGTTATTCCAACTACTAAGGGAACATTCAGTTTTTAATTAAAGAAACAGCACAGGGAGAAGCAGCACAGGCATCAACATCACTTCTGGGGAAATTCTAATTGATTGTCACCCTTTGATGCTGCTCAATCACCTCTATCTCACTCACCCTTCCTACAACCCAGATTAAATCATCTGGTTCTTTCCATCCTGCACATTTGATTATTATTTTTTTTAAGGGATGCCATCCAAAACTTTGTGACTATGCAATATGAATTTGCCGCTCTCTGCAGAAACCTCCTGACTTGTGAAGAGCTGACCCATCGGGAGGAGACTGTGGAAATCTGAGTTGGATTTTGCCTCTTCTTCTGCACTTTTGATGCTGGTTGCTGTCTGGCAGTGCTCTGTCTGCCCGAGTGAGAGTGATCTGGTGTGATAGGTCCAGTGTGTGGAAACTCAAAGTGGCTTCATTGCTCAAGGATGAACTTGAATCTGCTGCACACATAGATCTTCTGTTTGCCCCTTTTCCCTCTCGGTTCCCTTGTCTTTGCCCTCTCCATTTTCAGAGAAGTTTGCCCTTTATCTTTTTGTCCTGCATACTAATGACCACAAAGGAGACTTATAAGTCATTCTTAAGTGCTCCAGAATGTTCAGCAAATACAGAGTCATTTTCTTATGTCATCCACCCCTTCTATTCACAGGCTGCAGAGCCAAAGGGTCTATGAAGGAAGATTAAGAAGTAGCAGTTTACAGAGGGAGGTGTACTTTCAGTATGCAGAGGTCCACACCTCTGTTGAGAAAATTGAAAAACAAAACACAACAAACCCCCCCAAAAGAAAAAGAAGAAAAAAAGCCAAACCAAAATGAAAACCAATACTCATGTTTCTCCTACCATCAGGATCTTAATCCTCTTCCCTTTACCAGAACAAAGAACAGGGTACCTTGAAAGGGATTATCCAGCCAGCAGACAGAGTTTCCTCACACAGATGACTGTCCCTTTTGTACATCCTACTGCTGACTGTCCCATTTCTGCCATGGTCTTACAATCTGTAGCATTTCGTTGCAAAGACCACCTGTCTTTTTTTGTTTTGCCTTCCTGAGCATCCATTTCTCTGCACACAGAGCAAGGACAGGGACCTACTGTGGAGCCTGATTTTTGCTTCCATGATTTGTCTGTGTCTTTTCATGATTGTTTCAGATGATCTACACCCACGTGCGTCAGCTACATCCTCCTTTGGATCTCTGTAGAGGGATCTGTTGCTGTCCTGTGTGGTAAAATTTCTCAGATAAATGGGGTTGTCCATCTTGTCCACCCAGCTGCTACCTGCCTGTGTAGTTCTCATCCCTTCTCCCTTTCCTCCTGGTCTTGGTCTGGTTCATGCCAGTGTTTGATCTGCATTGCTCATCATGGGACACAGCAACCTGACTCGGCACATCTGATGAACTGGCACCACCACTGAAGATGTGATCATCCTCAGGCTTTTGATCTCCTTCTCTGACTTTGCCCAAGGTCTTCGGTGACTGTAACTCCATCCTTCACTTTCTACAGGCAGCTCCAGAAGTTACTGTGAATTATCAAGTCACCCTGTCTGCTACCAGTCATTGTGTTGAACCAGTTGTTCAGCTTGCTCTTGACCAGGACTGCTGACCTCACCTCTTCATAATGTTTTTCAGCAGCTTCTTACACATATCATATAGCCCTAGGACACTCCACACACCTATTGCAACATACCAGGTGAAATGACTTTTTGAAATTGTGCAACTGGAGTTCTTCTTGATATCTCTGAACTTGCCAGTGACCAGCCTCCTGCAGTGGTTTTGCTATACTGTCCCTCTTGCTTTGTGGAAACTGAATCTACCTTTCAAATCTTCCAGCAAGGAACACAGTGAGGAATTTGCTTAGGTATCAAGAAATGCACAGAATTTGGAAGGTCACCATTGTGGCAATTCACTTACTAGGATTCACTTTTCCTGTTCAGGGGACTTTTTCTTTCCTGATAACATACAATTGTCTGGCTGGGTCAACAACCCATGTACAGCTCCATTGATCCATCCTCAGTCCCTCGGATTTCTTCAGTCTCCTGACCATTCTTTGCAGCCTTTGCTAAGAAGATTCTTCCTGTCATCCTGCTCCTGAAGCATTATAATCTCCCAAATCCTGAGAATCTCTCCATCTCTTGATTGGTCATCTGGAAAAACTCCGTCAATATTTCACCCTTCTCTTCAGCTTGTCCTTTTCTGAAAGCAAGGAGCTCTCCTCACATTAATGTTGTCAAGAATATACTAGTTCTTCTTCCTTAGTGTCTATTATAAAAGACCATCTTGAGCTGGACTTCCACAAGAACGTTTTAATGCTGCCTTGTTTTTTAAACCAATTCTCCAGACCGCCCTCATTATGTGTCTGTTGCCCAGCTCTGGATATGCCTGCTCAGGGTATAGCTCTTCTGCTGTTAACTTTGCTTAGCACTGGTCAGGTATAGAATATCTTCTTCCAACACTGAGGCTCAGTGGCTGCCTGCTTGCTTTCTCACCAAGCCATGTTAAATAAATAGTGAGACAGATGATGAGGTTATGACTGCAGAAGACCACTGCTCCAGGGGATGTCCAGTGCTTCTTCTTCCTCTATTTGCTAATTTTGGTCTTCCTAAATGCCAGTTAGAGCTTTTCAGCTCTGCTCTGCCTGTTTAGTTTGCACTTGCACCTCTTTTTGCATATGTAGAGTCTGTAGAGCCTCATGAAAGCCTGCAGGCACTTGCCATATTTTCTCCTGGTTAGTATTGTTTTTGCCAATCTTTGGCATGTGCCAATCAGTCATGAACATCAGTCACAGGATACACGAATGGTTCACTCCCAACGTACGGCTTAGGCATGCCTTGACTGGCAGCAAAATTGCCTGAACTTCTTCAAAGAAATCAAGGAAATTCTTGCTTGGCATCTGCCATAGGAATCCATATGTCTACAGAACCCATTCCACAGCCCTAAACATAAGGGCTGATTTCTGAAAAGTGACAAAGCTTCAGTGGACCAGGATTTTCTTTTTACTACTGTGATTCCTGGTGATGCCTCTTTTGTGTTTTGCATCACTGCTTTAAAACAAGGTTTTCCCATATGGCATCACTACCTTGTGTCTGTCCACCTCATTTCCAAACGGCATACAGTATTATGCTGATACATCTCTAAACTTGCTCATTATCAG
>JAAGNO010001934.1:434-20028 GCA_033439905.1 Ceryle rudis
AATTTGGGGCGTTTTTTATTATTTTTTTTTTTTTTTTTTTTTTTTTTTTTTTGGTGGTTTTGCTCAGAGAAGAAAAAAATCAGAAGAGAGTAGATGGTTGGGGAGAGGGAGAATAAACGGGGGAAGGAACCCCCTGATCTCTCTGCGTGTGCTTTCCGATGCTCTAGTGAAATATTTGGCAGCCGGCACATTGACAGCAGCCTTACTGTTTGGTGAGGCTTTAAGGGCAGCGACACTTCAGGCTGATCCTTCTTGGATACCGCCCGCATTAGCATTCTCTCCCCACATCAGGCCGGTCATCGTCAGCGTGGCATGCTAATTAGCACTGTCCCTCTCGTGCTTTTCCTTCCTCCCATCTCTTCCCTTCCCCGTTTCTTTCCAGCTCCCCATCCGCTCCTCCCGCTGATCCACGCCTTAGCTCTTCCTCACCATTATGCTGATGACCCAGGGCAGCGGCTGCCACTTTTGATAAACTGTCAGATTATTTTTGGAACGTCCGCATATGCTTTTCTGGAGGTACAATTTAGCGCTATGATAATCTACTAAATTGCTTTCTGTGCTATGCCAGCTCTCGCTCCTGCTGCTCTTTTGGAGGTTTTACGTTGCCAGAGCAAAAAGCGCGTCGGGCAAATCTCAGGTGACGCCGCACCCTCAAAAATGGGACCAGTGTGGCCTGTTTGTGAGATACAGGATTGCATAATGTTTCTGTTTTCCTTTCTGCTGGTGATGTATATGCAGAATATAATATCACTGGGAAAATACATGCCCATTTTTGACTTAAAAATTCTGTACTACTGAGCTCCCTTTAATGTTACAACAGAAGCAAATGACAGCGTTACAACATCAGAAAGAGCACCTAGCGTAACCTTGATGTGAATAATTAGCAAATCGACTGCTCATAAAATATTAAACTGGTTAAAAGTTGAGATAACTGCATATTGACAAGGACTGTGTTTAAAACTGGAAAGCACCTACTTGTAAAAGATGTCCTTAATTTTCAGGATTTTGCTCTAATATTGAAAAAGCAAAAGTCAAATGGGTGCTCTGGGTGGAGAGCACAGAAGTGAAGTAGAAAGATGATGATGGATTTAAGAAGCTTCGTCCTTTGAGGGCTTTGTTATCCCACAGGCTGTTTGGTTGCCAAAATAATATTGGTCTTACTGGGATTTAGTCCCTGCACAGACATTAGACTCCCAGCACCACTGGTCATCTGAGTAACAGCAGGAGCCAGATCGCTCAGCCCTCTGTATTTGAAACAGTTGAAGAATGGTTGGTTCTTAATGGAATCGACTTTATAATATTTATTTATTTTCCTACTCCTTTTTTTTTTTTTTCTTTTTGCACGGAGAATGCAAATGTCTTGAAAGACATTTTTATAATTATTATTTTTAAATAGCACTGTGCATAAACTTTCGTTTGGTTCATTTTGGGAAAATATATGGCTGACCTAAATAGAAAAAAAAAAAACCCTCTATCTTTGATCTTGCAGAGATTGATCTGTTAGCAAAAATGAATAACTGAAAACCGAACACGTGTGGCATCCCTCCAGAGAATAAAATATATCTTTGTATCAAAGAATCTCAATGCATAAGAAGCCAACTTCCCACCAAGCGTGTACTTTTTAAACAAAATGATTAGAATTTTAAAAAGGACGATACAGGAGATGAATGACCAGGCTTTGCCAAGGTTTTCTAAATGAAACCTCTCCGGTGTGTATTGTGCCGTTCCGCGTTCCGTGTGGTAGGTAAATGTGAAGTGGGTCACCCCTTACTCGCAGACGCTACCGCTGAATAGTTTGAAAGGCCCGCAGCCAAACGGAGCCTGTAACGGAGGTGATGTTGAGAAGTCATTATCTGTCACTCAGGAAACTTTCTGATAGGCAGCCGGCCTTGCTTCCGACGTGGCGCTGGGGTGAAGGAGATGGGAAAATAGAAGCTTACGGAGGAAGCCTGAAATACATGGCCTAATTTTTTTTAGAATTGGCAAGTGCTTAGCATTTATTGAATTTGGTGTTTGCTCAGCGCTTTTGGAAATCTAAGTGACTTACTACAATCCTAAATCCTAAGTTAGAAATTCAAATTTATACTCATTGTATTAAAATATTATCCTTTTTCTTTGTTTTTCCCCCTAGAATCTTACTCTCTGTCTCTGCATATCGCTTCCCCTTCTGTACATAGGGTAATATCTTATTTTTTTTCTCTCCTGTCTCCATCTATCTTCTACATTTCAGTTTCAGGTTCTTCAGAAGGCTGTCGTTTATTGCCACATGTAAAGTCCTTAACACGGTGGACTTGGATTTCAACTAGGTCCTCGATGAGATTCTTTAATATAATTAGCAATGGTCAAGCTGATTTAAAGCATAAAAAATGTGTAATACTGCCCATGGAAGGCTTAATTAATTAAAATTCATTTAACGTATCACAGAGCTTGTTCAGTGAGGAGCACGCTGGAAACACCCAAGTATTATTTATTACTTCTTCAGTGAAAATGTGGATAATAGCTTGTGATTGTGGTTCCAATTTACAGGATTTGTATAGGAACTCAAATTCCCTTAGAGATAACTTGACCTCAATTTCCATTTATTGACAGTGTCTCTCACCCTCCTAAGGCATCGTGGTGTGAAATGGGAGATTAAATTAGAGAAAGAATCAAAATTACTACTTCTTTCTGTAGCCTGTACCTGGTTTATAACAAAACTGAAAGGGTATTTTATATTAGAATGCGGTTTATCCGAAAGAAACACCTCGTCCAGCTCCGTGCTCCCTTCTTTTATTGTTTTTGTTAGTGCACACATTAAAATCAACTTTTATTTCTCTTAAATTTATAACTGTAGTTTTTTATCTGGAACTCCAGAATGTAAACCATGCATTAGGACCTGACAGAGCAAACATAAGCCTGGCACTGCTGGGCTTTCCTTCCTTATTTACTACACGGAAAGATAATTATAGCACAACCTCCATGCTTAGGAATGTATTTGAGAGGTAGTTTTTCTTTACTACTAGTGGAAGTCTGTAAGTTGGGCTTACTAAGTGAAGCCACTCTGGACTCGGTGAATAGGGAATTGGACCTGTGGATTTTTGTGATGATGTTGAAGAGGAGAACTGGAGTCTGACCTTTCCGATAAAACACCCCTAGCAGCTTCGTGGTGCCATTTGGCTGGGCTCGGGAACATCCTTTTGTAAGGCAAAATCCGAGCAGTTCTCTGGAGTTGTGTGACCGTACATCAGGCACCAACAGAAATCTCTGAAAGTTGTGATTTCTGCCCTTTGTGATTTTAGTTCCTTGGAGATAGATTGGTCAAGTCAGCTGGTCAACAATTTCTCACAGAACACCAGAGGAGAATTTTCAAGAGCGGGCTGCAGCCACGAGTGACGTGGGGATCAGAGTTACTTTTACTTGAATGGAAATGTCATTTCAAGACGTGGTGCATTTTAAGCCTTGGGTGAAGACAGTCACTAGCAAAGCTACTATCTCCAGCAAGGCAGGCCAAAAATACCTTAACAAAGCCCTTTCTTTTTTAAAGAGAAGCATTTCTTATGGAATTTCTTAGTCTTCTGCTTCTGCCATCGGTAGTGTGACAATGACTGGACCTGGTCTGTCCCACACTAACTTTCTGCCTCCTGTAAACCTGCTAAGACTGGAGCGCAGGCTGGAAGGCCGTGTGCTTTCATTGTGCTGGAGATAACTACAAGCATGAATTTACCTTTCCTGTTACTCTTCGAATAACCGTTCTGCGGAGTTTTGTATCTGGAAGAAACGCACCATGAATTACTCTACATCTGTTCTTGATGCTAATCCTATTACCAGCCAGAGGATTAGTTCATAAACAAAAGAGCTCTACTAGTCTCTTCTATACGCCCTACGATGGAACAGGGCTTACAGGCAGCACACCGCTTCTCTCCTCACGCTTAGCACCGCGTTCAAAGCTTGCAGCTGCTGGATATAACATTTGTATGGCTTCTGAAAAAAAAGCACTAAAGGCATCATCGTATCTTGTTGAGTTTTGAGGGCTGTACGTTGTTAAATGTTGCACCAGAATTTATTTCAAAACCCCAAGTTGTGGGTTCTGACTGATTGAATCAAATACTTAAAATCAAGCCATTTTACCTGAATTTGAAATTATCCTCCCGCGCGGAACTTTGGTTTGGTATGGAGGGTACGTCCCGCCTTGCTAGCTGGTGCAGGCGCGTTTCACAGCTGCCATTCCTCTTTCCCAGTCTCTGTCTCGATAGAGACAATCTCTGTCTCTTAAATATACTGGGGTGGGCAGGAAGCAAGAAGTAACAGGGGACGTTGTTCATTGTGCGTTGGCTGTCATTCCGATACGAGGGGACCGTTCTTCTCCGTGCCGCTGCCTCGCCGTGTGCACGAGCGGTTTGGAGAGGAACCTCATTTCCTTGGGTTTCAAGTTACTCATCTGTAAATGGCTGTAATGATGCTGAATTATTACTGGAGGTTGGGAGATGCTGGAGATTATTTTATTGCTCTGTAAGTCCTGGGCATTGTTGCTAAATTGAATTTGCAGCCAGTAATCAGATGAGAACAGTAAACTTCCTTTAATTTGTCCTGGTTCTCTTTTCTTGTTCCAAGATTGTGTTTGGAGGAAATAAAGAAAGGAGTAGGGATAATGTATGTGAGCTCTCAGCGTCAGGAGCTGAAGGGTAGCAAAGACACATCTTTGCTTTTGTAATTATTTCTGCAAAACTATGTTGGCAGATTCTCCCTGTAGAACTACAGCATATGCCAACAAAACTTTTTCTGTTGGCACTGCTACACGAGTTCCTCAGATGATGTGAACTAAGTTGACAAAAGCAGTATTTTGTCAGTGGTGCTACATCTCTTGGATTCAATATTTCAGGACCAGCCAGCATATATAGTTTTTTGGGGTTTTTTTCTTTTTTCTTTCCCTCATCTCCTTCCATGCTTCTCTTCCTCTCTTTACCTGATGTCTTTCCCCATCATTTTCTCTGCTCAAGAGAAGAAACAATCAACAAATCGAATCCTTCCCAATGCAACAGCGCTGGCAGCATGAGCCAGCTCGCTACGGATACTTAATTTCAGCTGCATATAAAGGCTACGGGAATATTTTATCATTTTATGCAGCTTGTCTGACCCATGCTGCTTCCACATGGGATCCAGATTTGTTACAACTGGTGATCTTTGCTTTCCAAAAGAGAGAAATACCTTACCAAAAGAGAGCAAGTGCTGTCACTTGACCTTTTCAGCCTTTGGATTCTCAGTGTATCTGACTTGGCCAGATAGGTCTGGGGAAGAAAAAGAGTAACAGCAGATGGATTTATGAAAGGAGCTTGGTGGCAGATGGTGCCTACAGACCTTCACTGCTGCGTCCTCGGTCTTAACGGGTGTGGCCTTCCCCTTTTAGCAGCACTGAGAGTACCTTAATATCTGTGCGTGTGTACTCTAAAGATAGGCTGACAGATAAGGGATGGCAGCTGGAGGAGCTCTAATATTTAGTTTGAGTGCTTAAGTGTGGTTGTGTCCGATGGCAAGTGACATCACTAAGAATCTTTTCAGTCTCCTTCATGCCGTTTGATCAAATCTGTAAATTCTTGACTCACCATGTTTCTCAAATCAGTTCTCCTTCAACACACAGGATTTATTTCTTCTGATAATAATTGTCCCTTATGCATTCAAGAGAAACGCGGAGCCTTCTGGCCATACCTGTATAATTGGCAACATCATTTTTAATGTTCATTAGTTGCATCGTGTTTTGAAAAGATGCTCGGGATGGACTTAACCAAACCCCAGAGCATCCTGAGCATTAAGCCCGGGAGCAGGCTTAGGGGGTTCTGCTTTCTTGCAGTGTATTAACTGCACTGTTGGATCTGCTGACCACTAACAGAAACTCAACGGACAGATACTGGCTTTGCTGGGGAAAAATATACATGCTAAAAACTGCTGTGGAAGCTGCTCTCTGGTACAGAAATGCTTTCCCAAATCCATTTGGATTTACTTGCCATTATCATCTCTTGCTTGTCCTTTGAAATCTTTCCCTATCTGCATAATTTAGGATTCGTTTCCAGAGAATGGGCACTTCACAGAAACCAGCTCTTCAGCCTGCAGACCCTGCTAGGAATCTGTCTTCCCCCTGCCTCGGAGCTGAATATCTGCTGCCCTTCTTTGCTCGGAGAGAACGTCCACAAAAGAGGTGATAGGAGCACTGAATGAGAGATGATCGGGTTGGTTTGTTGTTTTTCAACGCATCCATCTTGACAATTCCCATCAGCAATTTTTCCCCACAAGCAGAACCGAAGCTGCCCTGCCCTAACCTTCTCTGAAAATCTGCTCTCTGAAATCTTTAGAGTGATTTATACTTCCCTGACTTACCAGAGGTAGACCTACCCCGTGAAATACTCAATCCTAGACTAAATCCTGGGTTTGCCTAATCATTCTTCACTGCCTTGCTTTCAATCTCTCCTTTCTACATCTTGTGAATTTTTCATTGTCTGTAAAGAAGGATTGTCTTCTGGAGTCAAAGTAGAAAGATGAATTAAAAATGAGGAGCAAGTGTAGTTAGGCTGTAATAGGCCAAGTTATTCCTTTGGATTTTTTGCCTGTATAGAAATGTGGCTGGCTAGGAAATACAACAAAGAACATTTGGGTGGAGACAGGCTGGAGAAACCTCCCCGAATCTGCAGATCTCTAACCCCTGGTGTTGCACAGAGATGATGCAGTCTCTACTTCTTGAGATAAAGTGATGTTTTAACTCAAGACAGGAGCAAAGCAGGGTGGAATGCTGCTCAAGAGAAAAGCTTAAGAAGCTTTCTCTGTAATTCCCAGCCTCGGGAAAGGCGTGAATTTTGAATTGTTTCTGGAGTAGCCCAGTCATTCCTTGCACTGGCCATGCCATGGCAGACCTGCTTTCTAATTTAGGCACCTTATGGCTCTAAAGTTAGGGCTTGTGACTGTCCTTCCAGTAACACTTTGGGGTTTGTACTTGGGTAATGGAGATGGTGAAAAGGGCTGAGATTCACAGTTTAGAATGTTTCTGTATGTGAAGTAGATAGAATTAATTTCTTGTTGTTATGTGCAAAATTCTGTGACAGATGGACAAGTATCACGTGGTAAATAATTCTTCTGACGTTTCCTTCATCAATCACTAAACAATTGGTACGTTTCTTCATTGCGCAGTCAGCTTTAGATCCTCTTTGGTTAGATGTTTCCCAGCATGCTGATGGCATTGCTCTAGATCCCTTGAAGTCAGCGAGGAGAGTGACTTGACTAGGCCTGGTGGGTTTATGCCAGCTCATCTCAAAAGGCAGAGGCATCATTAGTGACTGGGGAAAGACCAGATTCATTATAAGTCAGCAGTGTCTCTCTTTGAGGTGTTTTCCTTCAGGCGTCCCTCTGCACAAAGCAGAGACACCAGCAGAAGTCTTATTTTACCTCTGTTTGGAGGACTCTGAGAGTAAGTTTCCTGCGTATGATACCCACAGATGATCTACGAAGGGGGTACAGCATCCGAGGGGCACTCCTCAAGTCCACTTAAACCTCCCCTCCCCTTCACCTGTTTAGTGTTCCTCTTTTACAGTTGTGTGCCGACAGTTCCTGATGTTGTGAAGTTCCATGACACTCAGTAGTTTTCTTCATGTCCAACCTACCTGATGTATATTAACGTCCCCCTGCCCCAAGACAGTGATTTTTTTTTTTTTTTTCTATGTAATTGTAGGACAAAAGTTGGAAAAAGCTGACCTGAATGAATCCTACTGGCTCATTAAACAGCAGCGACCGATAAATCTCTTTTTTAATAGTCTCTTGAATTTTTAAATCGTGGAGTTGGTAATGCCCATACTGTAGATGTATGGAAATGGATGTTTCAAAACTGAGCCCTAACTTTAAGCAGGGTGATTTGGATAAATGATTTCACTTTTCTTCCACCTTTTAATTAAAACCACTGTGGCATAGACTGCGTACTTCAACAGATTCCTTTTAATAAATGGTATTAGGTGCTATTAGCTTTCAGGGTATTACTCCAGATTAACTCTCTCCTTTCTAGGATTTCCTCAACTCTTTGCAGTATCATTCATCATGAGAAGAGCCAGTTTGCTTCTCCTTCTTCCCCTCTCTTTATTGCATCAGTATGCATTGCAAAACCAGTGGCTTGTACATCCTAAGCTAAGATAATGAGACCAATATTAATTCCCCTACAGCTGCTACAGGCATGTAAATGAACCTTTCATCTGTCCAGCAAAGCAGCTCCGAGATGTGCAAAGAACACCCGGGCTGAGCAGCAGGAGCGGTCAGGGAGATGGCAGAGGTGAGGGTGAGAGAAGAGGGTGCGCTAAAAATGGCTGGAATTACGAATGTCCTGAATTAATATTTCCTACTGGAATCAATGCTGATATTATCCACTGCATTAATTATTACAAGGACCTTTTTTTTCCTGCGTGTCCCTGCTGATTGGGATGTAGCAGTTGCCGTGCTGCTAGTGCTAAAAAGGACACTACATCAACCCCACACCCCAATTTTCTTAACATTTTAGCTCCCATCTCTGCCAGGGGCTGAGCCTTCGAGGTTGCGTCCGCACTGTGTGCAGTGGGTTAGAGCAGGTGGATTTTCTGAAAGCTCTCTAGTGGTAGTAGGGCAGTGCAAGGGCTAATGAGCTCGGCCTCTAGGCAAAGCTAATTAATCTCGACGCAGTGTTGTGCTGACGTGACGCTGTTGCTTTGAATTCTGGCAAGAATTAGTTTGTGGCTCATGTGGCTCAAGTGTCTCTGCGCTGGGTGGTTTTAAGAAACCCCGTGCACCGGCAGTTGCGGAGGGTGGGAGGAAAATGTTGACCCTTGGCTGTGTGTCGTCTCTTTTCAACTGTTTATATTTTACCAACGAACAGGCTTCCCAGAGCTCTAGAAAGTAATTATTTTATTTTATTTTTTTCTAAATATCCGATTTCCTCTGTGTAATAGTGCAGTAAGGAATTGTCTGTGGTTATAACAACAGGAGACGGAGTACACTGCTGTAGCAAGCTAGATCCATTCCATACCTACCTAGCCTTTCTCCTTTTCAAACATCCTTTCTTCATCCCTCTTCAGTAGAGCACTTCAGGGTGTGAATGGCTTCAATGGGGTGTAACCATATGGTAAAGGGAAGCGTGTTTCACAGGCTTTGCTGAATTGCAGCCTAAGTGAAAGCAATATGCAGAACCTTTTGACAAACATCTGATTTCTCTGAACTCAAGTGGTCGATTATTACAGGTTTGAAATCTGCAGGGAGGCAGAGGATGTGTGCAGAGTAAATTACAGCGTGAGCTGATTATTGTAACGTATTCACCGTGAGATGGCTCAAAGGTGTCTCTGCAGGATGGCACTTTTGACTAAGTTTTGTGCTAGTGGCAGCAACAAGGAGATGAGTCTGTTTTCAGCTAGCTGAAAGGAGGTTGGAGCCGGGTGGGGTTGGGCTCCTCTCACAAGGAACAAGCAATAGGAGAAGAGGAACCAGCCTCAAGGAGGTTTAGGTTGGAGCTGAGGAACAATTTATTCCCCTCCAGGGTTGTCCAGGGCTGGCTCAGGCTGCCCAGGGCAGTGGAGTCCCCGTGATCCCCGGAGGGGTTTAAAGCCACGGAGATGTGGCGCTGAGGGCCAGGGGTTAATGATGACCTGGCAGTACTGGGGGAGCGGTTGGACTTTGATCTGCAAGGTCTCTTCCAACCAGAACCATTCCACGATCAGGCTCTTTCCCAAAGCACGTTTGGAATGCACATACCCCTGTGTAATATAGTTAAGCCAGAAACAAGCCAGGACTCCATTTGGCAAGTACTCCTAATCTTTGATGAAGCTACAATCCAGATACCCGTTCTCCTCAGATCTCTCTTGTAATTTAGGATGATCCAGCTGTGCAGTGAGCTCTACTGGTTATTAATCCTTTAGGAAGCAATGTGGTTGCATGGCACAGTCGTGTGAAGAGATGCAGGACATAGCCTTGGAGTTTGGGGGATTGATCTGAGCCTGAATTTGAAAGTTCAGAAGAGATTCTTGAGGTTCTCTGTTTGCAGTCTGAGATCTACACTCTTAGGTGCCAGTCCAGCATAAATCATACCTAACTAGTTTCAAGAGAAGAACCTTGTCCCAGTAGGAGGAAAGGTGAGAACAGACAGGGGAGGTAACTAACTTGTCAAAATGTAGCCAGAAATAGAACCCACATTTCCAGGTTCATCCCACACAGTCTGCTGAGTGATGGGGTGGTTTTTTGCTGTGTCTTTTCTCATACTTTATTTCATCATTTATTTAATTTTTTTTTTTTTGTTTTTTTTTTTTCAGATTACTGTAGGTCAGCGTTTTTAGGATGTTCATAATCACAATTGAATGTTGACTCAAACAGTTATGGATCACATAATTTCCTGCAGTGGATTCTTGCTTTTTTCCTCCTCAAGGCATTTGTTACTGAGCATAATCTTGAATCAGTGTCATGCTCTGTGAGAAATTAACCCCAAATGATGGGTTTCTAGAGCTTGACAAACAGCTGTGAGGATCAGAAGTAGCATTAAAAACAACAAGGGAGATTTTCAGAGGTATCTGTGGTAGCTGAAGACAGGAGCATTCATTCCAGCTGAATAAAAACACCTCTTTGGACAGAGATGGGAAGGAGCCAGCTACAGAGATTCCCCTGGCCCCCCACCCTTAGCTGTGTCCTTTCAGTATATAGCAGAAGGAGCTTTGCTGGCCACCAAATGGCTTTCTTGGCATCATCTTGGTGTTGCTGCTTCATGCATCAGGTGTTTGCCTCGCCTGGTGAAGGTCACCAAGACCTTCAGCACTTCAGGGCCCTGCAGGGTCCCATTTGAAGGGTGTAAGAACTCATCGCTGCTGAACGTGAAACCCACCGGCTGCAGTTTGCTCCTAGACTGGAAACCAAAGATGCAAAATCGGATGATCAAGTGCTGAAAGGAATCAGGGGAAATAATTCCTGGGGTGGCCCTTTGGATGTCCCCAGGGCTTAAATAGCATCCTACCCGAGGGAGACGTGTCTGCTTTTCACAGCGTGTAGCCAAGAACGTCATTTCCTTTGCTGCTTTGAGAGGTAGGGCAGCAGTTGTGTTAGCTGAAAATTATTGTGGGGAAAACTTTCTCTTGAAAAATACAGTCACGGGGGGGAGGGGGAGGAATATATTTTTGTTCATTTCAGAAGATGGTTTTGGAATCCTCCTCTCCTCTTTCTCCTTTCAGGTTCAAGTGCAAACCCACGCTGCATTATTTACACAAGGATTTAATTCCTGTGGTATTTGCCTAGGTTCGTAGTACAGTTTAGTGTTTCTGTCCTGACATAATTCAGAATTTGATCTGTGTGACACTTGGACTTTTCTTAATTTGAGTTTTGGGTTGGTTTTTGTCTTTTTCCCCCAGAAGACTGACATTTCCAGGAAACTGATGTTCCATAATCTAGGTGTCCTTAAAGAGCAAGTACTGCAGTATCACGGAGTAGTTCTGAAAAGAAATGAGAAAATAAACTAATTTATTAAGTTAGAATAAGAATTGGTGCCTTAAAAATGGGTGCTTCCTGACAAACCATGTGTTTCACAACAGTTTGTTGAACTATTCTTAGGCATTTTTTTTTGCAGCCCATCTAAAGAACCTGAGTAAAGGGAACCCCTCACAACTTGCCCTAGTCTTAAAAAGCAGAAACTAGGATAAAAAAAGTGAATAAAGAATGAATAATTGGCCTCTTGAGTATAGTGGTGCTGTCTGCTTCTGAAGGACATTGCTCGTGTTAAAATCAACCTTTTTTCCTCGGCAAAAAAAAAAAACCCTACACATTTCTGCGGCACGGAAGCAGAAGAAATCATCAAAGTTATTTGTGTCACAATAATTTATTAATCTGGAAGGATGAAGGCACTACCCAGAGGTCATGTATGACCCGGTAATGAGACTATCAAGCATCACCATAAATAATTAAACCAAGACACATTACTTGAGAACTTTGTCTTTTCCCCTTCCTCAGGCACCTTGAAGTTCCTTCACTATCTCTGAATTTGTACTATGGGTGGATTACCAACATACAGAGCTGCAATTTTAACCCTTCTCAGAGAATCACAGAACAGTTGTGACTCAGATTGGCCAGGCCAAGCCCCCTGCTCAAAGCAGGGTCAGCTATAAGCAGGTTGCCCAGGACTGTGTCTGCCTGAGTTCTGCATGGTTCCATAATGGACTCTCCACGACCTTTTGGGGCAACCTCTTGCGGTGTCTGAGCATTCTCCCAGGAAAGAGCTTTTTCTTCTGTTTAAAATGCAGTTTCCCGTGTTTCAGTCTGTGCCCATCGTGTCCTGTCCCGACTCTGGGCATCACAAGGGGACTGGCTCTGTCACCTTCACTGCTTCCCATGGATGCACAGATAAGATTCTCCTGCCACCTGTCCAGCTCTCCTCAGCCGATGTGCTTCTGGTTTGATCCGTTTTTTTCTCTTCACACTTCTAGTTTCAGTCAGAGACCAAAAATAAAAAGTGAATCATAGAATGGTTTGGGTCAGAAGGGACCTCTAAAGGTCATCTAGTCCAACTCCCCTTCAGTGAGCAGGGACACCTTTAGCTGTCATCTTCAACTGACATCTTTGACGTGGTGTAACTACACCTTGGACAGCGGTGCAGTCGATGTGCCCTCCCAGCCCGCCCCGAGAATGAGCAGCTAAGAAAAATCCACGTAATCTACGGGGCAGCACAGGACCCGTGCATCGTGTGAGTCTGGTCAGCGGAGGACAGCGGGGATATGTGGCAAAGGGAACGATTTGGGCTCTGTAGATCACTAACGAGGTCTTGTTGTCAGGGTGAGGAGCAGTTGATTCAATACCTCATGATTCAGTGCCTCGTGTTAGCCAAGATGACAGTTGTCATGTTTACCTGAAAGGCATAATTAATCTGAAGTTAATTGAGTAATTCTGTATTTAATCTGTTGTAACAGAGAATTCAATTGACTTCCTGAACCAATCAATTTTTGCCTCTCTCTCTCTGTCATACAGTTTTTCAGGAGGGATTGGGTCTTTGGTGGTGGTTTTTAAGTCTTGTCCAAATCCACTTCGGTGTCACCTGCAGCAGACACGGACTCTCCCTCCACTCCCAGGGACAGGACGGCGTGTGCATCTCTAAACCAGTTCCTAAGGGGTTTGTCAGGCCATGGGATTAAAAAATTAAAAAAAAAGCCACGTTGTAGAAGTCCAGCAAATATCTCTTCACCACCATTTAATGTGCTCCGTTCCTAAACAATTGCAATTGATTTTGTTTGCTCTTGCAAACACGAATTATCCCGTAATCATCTTAGCCTCGCAGCCATGCTTACGTTGACTTGTTTGTGGTTTAAAGTGAGAAAATGCAGGCGTTGTCATGAAAATAAGAGAGGTTAGAGGCAAATAAAAGGCAAGGGGGTTTCCTGGTTGACAGGATGTGCACCCATTTCAGTTAATTGTCACCCTTATAGCTTACTTAGTACAGCAAGGAGCGAGGTAAAATACTAAATTAAATAAATGACCTTTATTTTTGCCTTAGCTTGTGGTTTCTGCTGAATGGCTATTTCAGGGGTCGTCGGTGACAGTGTCTCTGACCGAGTGCTCGCTTTTGCTCAAAACCAGTATACGCAGCACAATACTAAAGGGGACGGTATTTTTCAGCTACATTTCTTTACAAGCAAGGCTTTGTGGCTTAGTGTAGTTTTAAGTCCCGGAGGATGAAATTGTACAGACAATTACCCACCAATTTTGATTAACAAAGCATTTCCTCTGACAACCATGTAGATGACAGGGGCAGGCAGTGCTGCTACTTTGACTCTCTTCTGGGGCCAATACGTTTTATTTTTTAAATGGCTTTATCCCCATTTTTCTTTTCTCTCTAGATTTTTATATGGTTTGCATTTCTACTGTTTAGTCCTTAAACAGTTTAGAGAGTTGACCCTTCTTTACTTTTCTGTCCTACAGTGTGCAATCTCTGCATGTCCCTTCTATAAACATTTCTTGAAAGCATCACGTGAAATATATTAGCCTGAAACCTGTCCCGTGGGAAAGACGAGGCTCATTCTTCACGGGGGGTGATCCCCTGGTCTCTTACCATGGGGGTAAGTGAGCAACTCGAGTCAGGATTCAGCTCGAGTTGTCTCCAAGTGCATTGCGCAGGTGACAGCAGCGTTCAGAAAGGCAGACCGGTGGTTCTGTGAATCAGCCGTAGCTTTTATTTTCATTTGTGTTCTGAAACCATTCAGAGGTCTTGCAGTAAGGCCCCGTGTATTACTGTAGCATTGTAAATGATCTTTAAGTCGAATAAAAGCTACATTAAGCATCTCTACAATGTGTTCAGTTGTTTATGTCAAGTGTAATCCATGCTTGTAGAAGAGGCTTCTTTGGTAACCACTCCGAGGAAGTAAGGCTTGATTTTGTGAGGTGCTGAGTGCCCTTGATGTCAATCGCTTTTAAGGATGCTCAGCCTCTGGAGAGCTGGCTCTGGACAAGGCTTTAACCTCACTGATAATAGCTGTAATAATGAGAAGTGCCAAGGTGAATTTTCCTGTTGGTGTGCTTGGTGTTTCTGTTACATTTCATGTCTCCTGTGGGAACTTTCTCAGCTTTTTTTCCTGTCCCTGTTCATGTGCTTTAAGTGTTCAACCAAAATAAGTTTTTTTCATGAGGAAATTTGAGAAAAATTGCTTTGTCTTTTAGGACTTGCTTGTCGTATCAGATCCTTGGGTGAAGCTTGTTTCCATTTGAGTAGGTGAGGGTGGGGTAGTCCTACTGGAAGAATGTTGTGGATGCTCCATCACTGCGTGTGCTCAAGACCAGGTTGGACGGGGCCTTGCGCAACTTGGTCTCGGGGGTGGTGTCCCTGCCCATGGCAGGGGGGTTGGAACTGGATGATCTTTAAGGGCCCTTCCAACCCAAACCATTCTATGATTCTATGAAGACTGAGTACTGAAGGTTTTCTTTTTCCATTTCAGGTTCTAGTTGTGGGTACTTCACGTTTGAAAACCCGTCCTTTCATGTGAGAGCATCATATGAGGAACTTCAGTGCTGATTTACGGAGTCGTTTACTTGCTGAACATGCTGACTGGTGCCTGATAGAATTCTCCAGAAGCACTAAGGTATGTATCTATTTCCCCCTAAAAGTTCCAGGTGATTAGTTTCCTTTTAGAGAGCAACTGGCTCTGTCAAACCTTTGGAGTTTCAATTCTTCGGCCTTCAAATGAGGAGACAGACGTGTTCCCCCAGCATCTTTGTTTAGCTGCTGAGTTCTCTGTTCACGGGAAATATGCCACCACACGTACAGAACATAGTGGAACAGTACTGCTGGTTGTAGATGCTGTGTTAAAATCAACAATACCGTGATAGTGTAGAAACGCAGTCAGGAATCCAGGAAGGGGGTTATTGTATGGTGGGTTTAATGTACTGGCCAAATGGCAGGGGTCGTGACTTGTTGGCAGTTAAACACTTAGCGTATGAAGAGGTGAGAACTTTGATGTATACCCATTTCCATCCCTAACTCACGGGACTTTAGAGCAGGGTGACAGTATATTAAATGAAGCTGCTCCAGCCCTTACACTCCAACTGCTAATTTATTCATAGTTTACCAGCAATGGGGCAAGAGGGGGAAAGGAAAACCCAAGGTCTGAGTTCAGTAGCCCTCGAAACAAAGACGCGCGCTGGCTTTATTTGCAGCGTGTGATTTCTGAGTTGTGTATCTGTTTCAGCTTTGGTGAATGAGACCAAATTAAAAGGAAGCAAGTGAACACAGGCCAGATAAATTGACTCACAGGAGGCCTTATCACCAAATCATTCCACTGGAGCCGAACACTAACAAAAGGGAGGCAATCGTGTGTTCAGAGCGATATGCTGAAACACGTTCTCATTTCCCTAAAAACCCACCCTGAGTTTGGAGCGTTTAGCCCTGTGATTTGAATTGTTATTGTCAGCTGGTTCGTGTATCTCTGTAGTGAGACTGTTATCCCTGCAAAAATGGTCACCACCAGCTAAAACGTGTTAATGGGACCATACCTTGGTGTGCTGAAATACCCGTTACGCCAGCTGCTCTACAAGCAGAGAAGCAAGGCGTAGTCATTTCCTCCATGCCTTAATTAATCAGTGTGTTCTGGAGAAGTTCTACTCAACAGGAACCAGGGATGAAGGACACGATTTCTGACGTAAGTTCAGCTGTCTTAGTACACCTCTTACAGAGGGATGGCTCTGTCACCAGAGACCAGGTGTCATCTTTGCAGGATTGTGACAACCCTTCACAGCAGTAAAACCCAGAAGGTTTAGGAGTCTTTGTGGGTCAGAAACTGCAGAAGCAGGTTTTGGCTTGATCTGGCTCACGCTGTCACTCCAGTGTGAAAGAATCATAGAGTGGTAGGGGTTGGAAGGGACCTCTGGAGATCGTGTCCAGAGCTGATTGTGTTGGAGAACTGAAGCGTGCTCGTGCCCACCCCCTCTACGTGTCCCTGTCCTCCTGAGCCTGCTGCTGGGCCCACCCCAATGCACAGGAACTCTCCTAAAACAACGTAGGAGGGAAGGGTCCAGATTCTTTTCTATTCTTAACTGTTGCTCATTCGCAGATACATTTCAAATCTCCATATAGGCACCTTAGAAATCACAAAGCTGTGTCCCCCTCCGATTATTGTTTTGCCTGTAAATCGCGCTGAAGGAAGCCACGTTTTGAAAAGGTTGCCAGTTAACTTCCTACGGATGTCTGGGGTCCTTTGCATTTCGGCAGCGTTGTGCAAACTGCCCGTTAAGCAAAATTCGATGTGGAGGCGACTTCACGAAATGCATGTGGCCATTTACATATGTAAAGGTGCCTGTTTATCTGCCTGCGTACGTTACTGGTCCACGTCAAATGTGGACACATCTGTTTCATTCAAAACCTGCCCGATTAGCTTGGGGAATTTATCCACTTTTTTTTAGCCTATAGAATTTACAAGTTCAATTTGAACGCAGTGACTTGAAGATCTTTCCTGGAAGCTAAACGGGCTAATTGGAGGGGTCAGTGACTTCCATCGGCCGTAGCTGGAAAGAGCGACTGGTGGGGGAGTGGTGCAGATGAGGACAAAGAGGGCAAAGTCTGTGGCAGTACAGGAGAAGAACAAGATCCCAGGTGGCTGTGCGAGGTCGTACATGAACAAAATCATCCCTCCCTCCGCAGTGCTGGAAAACATAAACATCTTAACGTGTGAACTGTTTTGTGTGTTTGGAAGCAGTGGTGCACCCGTGGTAGGATCCTTTAATCAGCAAACTGCTTGGACTCCCAGTGTGGAGTGAGATTCCCTTTAACGAGCAGGCAACTGCAACAGCCCCTACCTGATAATGGGCACCTCCTCCCTGCTTAGAGGTGCAGTTCCTGATGACACGGGCATGACTTGCACCTCTCTGAAGCAAGTAGTCAGTCCTGTGTGGAATAACTGTCCAGATGGAATAGTCTCTTCCTTCTTGGTATTTTAATTAACTGTCTCTCTGCCCTGACAGCACTTGGGGATTACAGGGAGGTTTCTACCTACTCCAGAAAAACATTGTCAGCATTTTGCTTTCCACTTTGTCCAGCGCACCACACACCCAGCTGACATGGAGGGCGGTTGAGCTGTTGTGGTCGCAACCATCTTTTCATTTCACTTCCCCAAATATTGACAGCGGTAAATATCTTCAGCATCTTTTGGCTACGTCACGCTGCCAGCGAATTCTGATGTATGTTCCTGCGAACTATTTGTTAGAGAGGTCAGTTGGCATTTGGATAAAAAAAGTGAGGTTTGTGTTTGAGGAGGAGTTATGTTCTAGTTAATCTTGGGCTATGCAATAGCTGTGGCGTTGGGCTGCTTGTTTATTTTTAGAGTGGGTTTGCTAAGGCTGTTAGATGCTTGAAAAGTAATTAGAGCTGAATAAGACACTTGTCACTAAGCAGATAAATTTATAAATAAAAATAGATATTAGATGTCTGAGAAAAAATAAATAAAGCCCTTAATTAAATAAAGAGGAAGTGTATCTTGGTGAAAGTGATATGTTTGTGAGAATAACGGTTTGGAGAAGAGTTGGAGAACATCTAAGCCCAATATTTGGGCTCGTGTAGAGTCCAGCTCATCCTGGAGTGTTACCTGCCACTGCGGATGAGAGGCAGAGACTGAAGCTGTGATCACCACAGCTGAAAACATCTGATTCAACTCTTTGAGTCATATCAACCTTCACAGTTGTACTAAAGAGCAAAAAATTCTGTAGTTAGAGGCTGTACTGGGGTTGTGCCTTTGGTTGCACGCTGGAGGTTCTGCCGTACGCGTCGGCAGTTACGCAACCGCCTGATAAAAAAGGTGTTGGGAGGGAGCAAAGGTTCCTGTGTGACTTGTGACTGATGGAAGATAGAAGATGGTCAGAGGAAGCCACTGATGCAGGGCTCATACTGAAAACAGCCCCTTCTGAAGAGCTCCAGCTCTTCAAACTATTATCAATAGTGCAGATTCTGCTACACAGCGGCAACTTGGACAGGAGTTGGGTGGCTCTTCCGTCCTTCGTGGGTTGCAAATAAAGGCCAGTCATCTTTATGAAATGGGCGTCAATGCAAAAATTATGGATCTGCTGGGGGAATATTCTGGGGAGAATTCTTGGTTTATATTCTGTCTGGATGACTGTAATTGTTCATTTTGTGCCTGAAACCTCTAAATCTATCCAGGAAGTCTAAATGATTTTGTAAAGCCTTGAAAATGCATCTGGAATACAGTCTGATGGCTGAGCAGGTCGAGGGGAAATAAAAAGTGCTATTTGCTGCCTGAGTCATAAGCTTTGGCAACGTGGAGCTGGCAGTGCTGTGGACAGGGCCAAGCACCTCTTAAGTTTGCTTAGTCTTCCTCAGGTTTTTCTCACTAAGGAGTATTCAGAATAGGCTTGTGCAGGAGCAGTGCAAAGCTCTAGGTCTCCGTGGGCAGAAAAGAAGAAATTGGCCAAAAAGCATCAGCTCATTTCCTTCCAGGTTGCAGAGTCAACACGCCATGTAAAAATTAGTTATTGTTGTTCATTTTGAAGACTTTGTGCGTGAAAACAAATTGGTGGGGTGAAAGGCTCAAGGCTAAATCCCCAAACAAGCTTGGGAGTCCGTGTCTGTATATGGCCACTTGACACATATATTTAAAATAATCACAACTGTTAGTATTGATCAAAAACTTAATGAGACATGTCCACATCCATTGTCCTGGAAGGGAAGCTGCAGATCCCGTGACACACAAAGCTTGTTAGTACGGGTAATTTATTTCGGTAACTCTTGGTCAGGTGGCAGGAAACTTTGCCAGTTGGATGGGGATCAACTGGGCACTTTGAACAGTTCAGGTTTCTCTGGGCTGTGTGCAGACATCTTGTAGCTCACGCTACTCTAAAGAGATGGAACAAAACCACAATGGACATTTTCATTCTCTTTTCTTCTATGAGGTTTTTATCTTTTAGAGTCACTTATTTAGACTGATTAAAAATTCCCTGTTTCTTTCTCTTTGGCAAATCATAGAATCCTAGAATGGTGGGGGTTGGGAGGGAGCTCTAGAGATCATCGAGTCCAACCCCCCTGCCAGAGCAGGGGCACCCAGGGCAGCCCACCCAGCACCAGATCCAGCTGGGGCTGCAAAGGCTCCAGAGCAGGAGACTCCAC
>JAAGNO010001937.1:0-16525 GCA_033439905.1 Ceryle rudis
GCTGTCCTGAGTTTAAACTTTTTTTTTTTTTTTCCTATTTTATAGGGAATTAAAAAATACATTTTTCTGTTCTGATTTAGATTTCCCAGTGGAAGGGCTGGTGTCTAATTTTCATCCTAATCCTACTTTGCTTTTGTACACATCAATAGATCAAAATACAAATTAACAGTATTCAGAATGAAATAACAAGAGAATCTTTGTCAGTAACTGTACAGTTACAAGCAAACAAGAAAAATACTGGTTAAAGTAAACATGCAAGCAATGAAGAGTTTCATTCTCCAGTTTTCATGGGATTGTTACGAATGAACAGCTACTTATGATGACATTGTTCTAACAGCTTACACTATTGCAAGACAACATTTCATTATACACAACTTCTTCTGTGAGCTAGGTATAATATCCAGTTTAAAACTGTTTATTTAATATACAGCTAAGACAGTCTAAATCATACCTATGGTAATCTAGACAAACAAAAAAACTAACCAAATTCTCAAAAAGATCTAAAAGAAAGGGCAGAAATCCATCTGCTTGTCCTAAATACATTCTTTTGTCTAAAGAAGACTATTTGAAGCTTGTTTGGAAAAGCAACATATAACAACCTATTCTGTTAGAGTTCTTCATCCTCACATATCCATGCCCCTTTAAAAACAACAACAACAACAAATCAACAACAAAACAAACAAAAAACCCAACCCAATAAAAAAAATATTAAAAAAACAACCAATCAACCAACCAAAAACACCTAAAGGAAGCAGCTGAAAATTGGGGTTTTAAGCTTAAGATGGTGCTTATGGTAATATTAGATTTACATTTTACTAAATCTTTCTTCTAGGAAATAGCTAAAAGAGGAGTAAATATCAGTACTACTAGCTATAAGAAAAATATCACTTTCAGGTCCCAGAAAAGTGATTAGTAGCTCTTTTTCTAGTGACCGTAGATGGGATACATAATTAATGTCAAAACAAGAGCTAACTTTTAAATTGCATTTTAAAATTGCACAGGTTGTGGTTCTAGTGTGAACATGTAATCATGGTTAAAGAAAAAAAAATATATATAAAACCTGTGTTTATGCTGGAAATTAATAAAATATAGGGAACATGGGACAAGAAAAGTATAGCATGATGACTTAAAGGTTAAGATTTTTTCAAAGACTTCGTTATTAAAAACATGTACAAATGTATTCCCTACAAGTATATATAATGCAACCCTATGTACAATTTAGTCTGATGACAGTCACTCATGATCTTTTTAGTCCTACTACTTTTGCAAAAGCTGTTTAACTGCTTATTAGAAAATAATTATTTCTGAAAAATAGTTTATAAATTGTCACTAATGGAGTAATATAGGATAAAGGCAAAAGGATAAAGGCTCTCTGAGCAGACTGACCTAGTTGGAGATGTCCCTGCTTATTGCAGGGGGATTGGACTAGATGACCTTTGGAGGTCCCTTCCAACACAATACATTCTATGATTCTATGAAAGAAAAGCTTGAAGGAGTCAGAACATTTCTGCAGTTTTTCTGGAGGCTGAAGTTTCATGAAGGAAATAATCTATTGGCAAGTTTCCTGCAAACTTCACAGGAAAGAGATCTCTGTGAGAATTCAGTTGGAAAATGGTCTAACCATATTTGTAAAAACATAAGAACTGAGTTACACTCCAATTAAACTGATTAAAAATCAGTGAGATTAAATGTGACACTGAAGTTTTCACCACTGAATTTTATTCTGCTTTTAGCTAATACACAGCAATATGGTTTTTCTACCAGAAGTCAAGATTTTATCACAGCTCAGCTAAATCTGTGGAACTTCAATGTGGAAACTACAAGACACATATATTGCTTCTTTTAATTCGAAGAGTAAAAGCCTGATCTGTTCTTCAAAACACTGAAATGCTGCCATGCATCTGATAGGAAGCACTTCTTTCCTCCTCCTTCTGCAACTCTGTTCTTGTAGCATGCAATTATGCTTGACTCTCCAGCAGAGAGGATGGAGAGCCTAAGCCAGCAGCTGGGACTGGGACTAATGGTTTGTTTGAGAGAACTCCTATTCTTAACACAGCACTCAAGCAACACAGTCGGGTTGCACCAAAAAAAGAGAGAAACAGTACCCTTAGATTTCTGTTGTGCTGTATACCAGGAAGCAGCAGATGGTAAAAGGAGCAAGAGCCCAACAGCTGTGAATTGTTTTGTGGTACTGGTGGGAAGCACCAAGGGGCAGAGAGTACACTGTGCTCCCCACCTTAACCAAGGTGAAGCCCAATGTGTCCACACAATTTCCCCTGGCAAAAGAAATCTGACTGAACAACTTTTACAAGAACAAAAGAGCTAGCTGTTTTTACTTAACTCACTAATTTACTTAACTACAGGCTATTGGATCAGTGAAGTGAAAAACTTGTAAATACCCACTCCTTTTCTAATAGACAAGATGCAACCTTTTGAAGGAGCGTATTTTGGTGTGGCTATCTTCCCCCACCTTCTGCTCTCCAAGTACTACAGTCTGCTCATTCAGTGGTAGAAAGTTGAACACTGAATCATGAGAATTTCTACCTAATTCTGATGTACAGAGTAAAGCAGTAGTTGTTTTGCCACCTGTGCAGCAAAGTATAGCTACTTAAGTGTTTTCATCAACTATCATTTAAATATATTTAGGAGTAATACCTATTCTATTTTAGTAAGACAATACTTGCAATAAACATTTTCCGTATATTTTTAAGCAAATGATTGATTGAATTAATAGGCAGTAGCATTTCTCAGTAATTACTTCCACCCCAAGTACTAAAAATTCAAACAACCAAATGGAAAAGATAGGCATCTGTACCTGTGCACCCACTAAGATTTGTTTGCTTTGTTTTAAATAAGCTTCTGGAATTGACCACAAACCTCCACAGATTCATTAATACCTTTTATTTTTAAATCACATTTTCATTTAAGGAGCTTAAATATTTTAAAGCAGCCTCTGGCTCTGTACATAAATAAAAGAATGCAGCAATATCCTTCAAAAGATAAGATGGGAGGCAGTACAATCAACTATGTTATTACTTTTTTTTTTTTTTTTGTGGCAGATTGCATTCTAAAGGGAAAAAAGTAATCTCACATATGGGAAAACGAAAAGGTAAGTTTAACATGTTTCTGTTCTTTGTAGGAAAGACATCAGTGATAAAAATGACAGGCTAATATATTTCCTAGTACATTTATTTATGTGCTTATTTTGCAAAGCCAACTGTCAGCTTTTGGATACAGTTCAGTAGACAGTGACTTTTGCCAACAGTTAGTGGATTCCAGATGCTCAAGGAAAAAAAAAAACAAGCAAGAGAAAAAAAAAAAAAAAGAATAAAACAAAACAGGTTCCCACTGACTCTTCAAATTCATACACTTTACTGTACAATAATTAGACAAAGAACAGAAATATGACTGGTAAAGACAAAATAGCCAAGAAATAGTTTAAACAGTTTTTAAAAGAAGATTCAGGCTTTTACTTTTTTTTGGAACTGAGATCAACTAAGGTAACAAAATAGAGATTTAAATATAACATATATGTTCCAAATTCATCCTCAAACATGTTTTCTTATATATTTGTTCATATATCTATTCAAGAATGTAAGGCACATAAATGTATTTATAAATATAAATACATAAATACATACACAGAATATGTAAATTTGCTTTTCTGCCAGAGGATATGGCAGTATTTTGACTGATTCAGGCAAGCTGGATTTTTCTTTTTTAAAGCAACTATACTGAAATGAAAATATTTCCTAAGAAATGATGCTATTAAAATACCCCCTAGTATCTGTAGCAACTATGACTACTAACCAGTATTTTATAAATGTCTCCCTATTGTGTGGAAAGTGTAGACTAAACAATTGGTTAAAAAAGATAGTTGTACTAATATGTTAAAACTTTATCTTTTTTAAATGCTATTGAAAATTTAATCTTCTACATAATATGACACAGATTATTGTTTTAAGACACTAAAATACAGAAATAGTCCTGATTTTGGTTATAGCCAAATAAGTGATTCATACTTGTACTTCCTAAGCTAGAATCAGAATGACAGAAACCCAACTTTTCTCAGATGTTTTCTGTGGATTTCTAATATTCATTTGTCATAGTGATAAAACTAGGATGACTAATCATTGATGAGTGAGTGGCAGGAAGCCTAAACTACTAGATCAAAACCAGATAAACCCACTGTTTTGGGGTTTTTTTACCACTGACTTACAGAGAATAAGGCCTCCATGAAATTAAGATACAGGTTCATGAAATAACATTTATAGTTTTATAAATTAATCATTAAGATATCATCTAGAAAATAAAACATACTGAAGAGGTTATGCTAAATTTGTCACCACTTCTAGAAAACAGATTATCTTTCCACATATGCAGAAGAAAACAAGCTGCCTAAAGTCCACTGGAGGAGTTTTGATTTCTATCAGATTGCCAGTGCCTTATTTCAGTATTTTATGTTTATTTCATTTTATTAATGCAAATCTTTAGCCACTTGTATACTGAAATACTTGAAGTCTTTTTAGGCTTCAACATAGGAATACCACATAATCAACACTACAAGTATATTTTCTGGACATATTGTTATCATATGTCCATAGAATGACTTGAATGGGGAATAAAGATGAACAAAACCTTGGTTTGTTAACGTAAAAGTTGCAAGACTAAGTCCTACAAAATCACTTGAGCTGTTACTGGCATGTGCCTACATACCTGTAGGAGACAAGACAGGGCCATGTACTTGCTCGGTTGTCAAGGGGAATACAGCTGCATTGAAAAGCCATGTTTAAGCTAATAAATTCTGCATCTCACCAGAGCTCATTAGCTAGGGCTCAACAACACAAGATTTCATAATGAAACTAGAACATTAACATAGCTGCTCCTGAATAAACCTATAAGCTTTAATGTTTAAATATTTATTAAGTTTGTATTTGCACTACTACATGTCATACACTGTACTTAAGAGGTCTACATGAATAAAAATCCTTTTCAGAAAATGGAACAATATAAATTCTTAGTATTTTTCTGTCTTTTTTTCAGCAGATGCAAATGAAAGCATTGAACAGCTTTGGGGAAAAATAATTAAATCCCTAAATGCTTCTCTGAAAGATACATTCAAATTTTGTCCCATTAAAGATCATCATGTTCTGAGCATGTCCAAGTCTGTGGCAAAACTGTAATTCCAGTGAAAGGCAAACAAGGATTTGTATATTTAACTTTGCCCTTTGTACAGAAAACTGAATGTCTTCTAAGTCATAGCTACTAGATAGTCTATTGAGTAGGAGTAATAATGAATGCACAATAAGCTTATTATAACTTTTAGATTATAATACTTATGAAATGTTATAATTCTCAGGAAATGTTTACAAATATCTGAAGGGTGGGTGTCAAGTAGAAGGAGACAGTCTCTTTTCAGTTGTGCACTGTGATAGGACAAGACATAATGGTAGCAAGGTGAAACACAGGAAGTTCTACCTCAACATGAGAAAAAACTTCATGGTGAGAGTGACATAGCATTGGAACAGGCTGCCCAGAGAGGTTGTGGAGCCTCCTCCTCTGGAGACTTTCAAGACCTGCTTGGATGTGTTCTTGTGTGATCTGCCCTAGGTGTTCCTGAGTTGGCAGGGGGGTTGGACTCAATCATCTCCAGATGTCACTTCCAGTTCCTACCATTCTATGATTCTATGTTAAAATCTATGGTCTTTTACCTTTCACCGTGTTCAAAATTAATAAAATAATGTGTATTTGTTTCACAGAAAGATTTAGTATTTTTCTTTAGAAAATATTTTCTCCTGAACATATCACCTTCTAAAGGAGCAGTGGAACTAAGTAAAATTATTTTTTACTAATTTTGTGGTTAATGGAAATAATTTAATTTTGCCCTATTTGATTTAAAATATTAATATGGCTAGCATAATGATTCCACCTGAATATTAAGTATATCTAAACTATGTGGAAAGCCAGTGCAAGGTCATCTTCAGCAGCTGAAATTCATGCCGAGATTACAGTAAGTCTTGTAGAATACCTAGCTATCCATAAGCACCAGTCATCTCATAGCATTAATTGCATTTTAGCCACCAAAAAAAAATAAAATGAGACTAGCTTTAGCTGTAGATTTGCAGCAAAAATATGCATCTATTTTCATTCTACTTTCTTAGAAGAATTCTGAAGGCTCATGATTGCTGTTTTAAATGAAAACCACTTGCTTTGACTATGGGACTGAGTCTTTACTGTGAGATTCACAACACTTCTACACCCCCCACCCCCTTTTTAAACAGTTCACACATTAGCCATTAACATGATACCTCAAAGACTACTCTATAGTGTTTTCATCCAAAGAATTTAGTCTATGTTTAGAAAATGCATGCTTGACCTTCTTCATTCTATCATCCTTTCTTCAAGTATGTTTCTACCCTCCCTATTTTTAAGGCACAAGTCAAGTTTTCATCATGTGATGAAAGGTAAAGGTCCTACTACCTTGACTTTCTATTGGTTGTAAAAATAAGGACTTGCCAATAACCACAACAAATATATGTAATAAAATCTGTAACATAGCAAGCATACAATTTGGTGAACTGCAGTGTGATTTTTGAAGCACTTTAGACTACATTATAATTAAACAAAACTGAATTTGCTTTCAAGACAGTGGAGATTAAGACCAGTGGAAGGTACAAAAGTTAAAAATAGAATAAATAAAGCATCATTTTTTTACTATTTATCCACACTGTCTGCACGTGCAGTCTCTGTTCTAGCCATAGTTACATAAGTGAAATGACTGAAAGAGTTTCATGGGCTAAATGTTCTGCTTTTTAGGAAACAGCATGAAGGAGAGAAGGCCTGGAGAGAAAAGTGATGTGAGGGCTATGTGCCATTACAGACACATGTTGAGTTTCATCCTCTATCGAAACCAGAGGAGTAGATGGGAAACATCATTCTTGCCTATGAACTACTTCACAGCCTAGAATAGGCATCTTGCTTAGAAATATTTTCAGTCCTAATCCGTGCCCACTCAAAAGTCCCTGAAACTGTCCTTATACTTAAAAGAATATTTATTAGCTTTGTACTACAGAAATTCTTGGGTTTAGCCCTCTTTCCTAAGTTTTTAATATCAGAAATAAGCTCAATTATTGTAATCTAGAAGTGGAAACGACATTCATAACCTTTGATCTTTCTTAGATACTGTGATACAGGGTACTTCCTTGAAGAATCAGAGGATAATACAAAAACAAGATTTCTCCAAACTTTTCCCTGTCCTAATCATTTATGTTAATGTTAAATACAGTGCTGTGCATGCTCCCAGACTCCTCTCACACCTCCCTCCCCTTCATACACAGGCATTCTTACTCTGTTTTTTCCTCACACACACACATAGCCAATGTGTCAAAATAAGAGAGATTTGTGGCAGTATTATTTTAAAAAGAAGAGTGTTAAATTGGCAGAAAGGGAAAAAGAAAACATTTACTGAAGTAAAACTCTCCTTCCTCTAACTTTTAACAGAGTATTTAGCTGACAAAAAGAAGTAGCATTTCTCCTTAGGTATAGACTGCCTCCACTAAAGTTCCCACTCACATCCACTCAGTATCCAGAATTTTATGCTGCATTAGCCCCAAGAAACACCTTCTAACAAATGTTTTTCTTTTGTAGTAAATGTAAACATTCTTTGGAGTGATTCCCTTGAGTCTGTTTACTGGAATTTTCATCACATATTTAGTTTTTTTATTTACAAGTATTAAAAGGTACTGAAAGATATCCCCAAACCATGAGACTGAAGGAACTGCCAAAGGTCAGGTTTTACTTTTCTCATAAGTCCAGCAGAGAACACAACACACACTTTTAATAATGTCATTCTTTCAAATGAGATAAACAGGGAGCTGTCAATGTAAGTTTCAAATGAAATGTGACATTTTCAGTACCTGCTTATATTATATTACTGTGTCTGTTTATAAAGAGTATAAAACTAACCCGCTGACGTTTTAAACATGATGCCTATTCAGAAAAGCAAACAACAGATATAAATATAGTAGTATAGCAGTAGAAAGTAATGTTAAAATGGTAAAATATTAATATTTTATTGTATTTTATAATCACTGAATAAGTCTGTACCAGTGTATTAACCTTTTATGAATGGAACACTAAGGCAAACTCTAACCTGTATTTTTAAGGATGTATTTGATTTTGCTCCCAAAGTTTAGTAATACAAGAAATATATGCATCTGTATTTTTCCAAATAACTGTTTACAGAACAGCCAACCTGCAGTGGATTACTCTATAAATATTTTGCAGTGCCATGATTTAATATGTTTTAGCAAAAAATGTTGAAAATAATTATTTTAAGGCTATGATCCCCTCATACACTATTAGTTACATAATTTTGACAGTAGAGGATCACCTCATATGTGACTGCACCAGACATACACTGATGACAAAAGCAGCTGCCGTGTAAGATATCTCCATTAATTTCTCCTGAGTTAGCCACTCTACCTTTTTAATCCTGTGCAATAAAGTTGGCAGGAGGAAAGCTGTGCCCACAACTCTGATGCTTACATTAACAGTCTCACTTATGTGAACAAATCACTTAATTAAACATTTTTAGTTATTAAATCATAAGTGTGTTCTGTCACACTGCTATAAACAAAGGAACAAGACAGACAGCTGAACTCACTTTTGTCACAATGTCCACAGAACATTCAGAGCGCTGTGAGATCTGCTAGGTGAGAAAACAAACTGCTGATAAGAGAGGCCCTATGACATGGGATGTGGGTATTACATGAACTCTGAGTACTTAGTAGTCAAATTAATCTCCACATGTGTGGCTGGTTTACATTGTGGTTTTCTTCATCATAGAGCCATTACACTGGGCCTTTCCCAGAAAATGTAAGGCTGATTGCACACCTTAGAAAGATTACAGTAATCGCAGACAATTCTGGAGAAATAAAAGTTAGCATTGCAGTACAACAAATCCTTTTACTAGTGTGCTGAGAACAAACTTCTGTAAATAATGCAACAACAGTGTTCAAATGTTAACTAATCACAGAGAATTTTTTTGAATCAGTTGGGTGAAGGGAAGCCACCTCAGGTGGGCTGGAAAATAAACTGTAAATGCTTATTCAACACAGTAAGAAACTTAATGAGAAAGATATCAAATCACTCAAACTCTATAAATTTATACTTACACATTTATTTTCAAGAATCTTACAGGGGCATGTCTCTGTGAAGCAAGTTGTGTAGCCTACTTTGTCTAGGATTTGAGTTGAGGTCTGTACATATATTTGAAAAGTACAAATTTACTTTTGACTGACTGGAAACTACTCAGAGGGGAAGCTCAAGCATGCCCTATCCAGCACATGAGATGACAGAGCAGGAAAGAAGGCTCTCCACAAGCACAGGGCTCAGCAGATCCTCAGGCTAGGACAAGATGACAAATCTCAGATATAATGCTCACAGCTTGATGATTCTGCTTACTGCAAGTGGCTTTAACATCTAATAAATACCCCGACTTGTTTCTCAGGTGACAGCCATGCAGAGGCCTAACAGGAACAGACACCGTATGTGGGATGCCCCCATGCTACAGCTTGGACTGCACCTCGATGCACCTATCCCTGGTGTGCATCTGTAGCTCCTCATGTCCCCATAGCCATGCCTGGCAATCCTGAGACCATGGACCTAGTCACAGTCTTGGCATTGTTCGTCCGCCTCTAAGTATGGAAGGACATGACTGCTGGGAAGTTCCCTGCCCCAACATGCTCCATGGCAGTCTTCCCTGAGGCCCCACATAGCCATGAGCTCCCCACTCACTATATGGTTCACGATGACCCTCACAATCTGCAATAAATTATCAGAAGCCAACTTTGGTGGGCTCTGCAACCTGTGGTTCATCCACACCTGGAGTGAGGGAGGCTGGATGCTGCCATTCCACTCCTCCAGCATGGGTCCACACTTATAGCAAAGGGTCAGGGGTGCATATAGTGCTAACATAACTCATCACACAGGTCAACGCAATGGGAGAAACATTCCTTTATCATAATCCATATAAACACAACCAGCACTCATATAAACACCAACATCACAGCCAGCCTGATCTCATTCAGAAATCAGGACAGAAGACCCCTGGCAGTCATACACACAGATCCCCAGCAGATAGCCCTGACCTCCTAGCCTTTGAAATAGCTGGTCCTCCTCATCAGCTATCCCTACAGTTACTAGCCTCAGGCCTGTGGCTTCCTTTGACCCATGGCCCTTTCTCCAGGAGCTGGACCCCGACTTCTCATCTTACTGCACAGTCCTGCTTCAAGGTTATTGCTGGTCATGCACATTTGCATGCACACAAAAGAGCACCCTCACACAGAGAAATATTCAGGAGCAAAGTTTAAAACTAAAACAGAATAAACTGAAGTGATCAGGTGGAAGGTCCAATCAGAAAAACATATTGACCATCAGCTTGCTTAAAAATGACTTACCCTTTTTATACCCCATTCTCTCCATTTTCATATGCTTGTTCTTACCCATCCTTGTCTCTACCCATGCTTCTTCCCAAATTAACCGCATGCTCCTAATTACATTATTTTCACTAATCAGATTTGCTACAATATTCACAAATTCTGGATTTATGATATTGTTACTAGGGTCATCTCAGCCTTAGATGGTATCAATGATACAACTACCAAGCCACCACTTGCCCTTCAAGGTCTCACTTCCCAGGTTTCCAATACACCCTCCAGTTACTGGCGAGGTTTGGCCATCCTTCTCATAACCTCTAACAACCTGTGAAACTCAGCCAGTCTTAATAGTGCTATCTGTAAATTCTGTCACCTTCTCACCTTATTGCTCCATAGATCCAGCAATTTCTCACATCACCTCTTGTAGTTTCTCACTGTTTGGTCTGTGAGCTAAACCTCAAGCCAGAACCTAATCATATGCATGCATGCATACCTTAGCACTATATTCTTCTGTCTCATCATTTACAGAAAGCCTCTGAAAAATCAGAGAAAGTGCACAAAAACTAATAACATGTCTTTACTTCGTCCCATCAAATTTCACTCCTCTTTGCCTGAAATAGGTGCTTTTAAATGTTACCATTTCCCTTCTGTAGTTCATGTTGGCAACGCTACCTGGCATGGCACCAGAAGTTTGCCTAAATGTAAATTCTGATGATAATAGCATTCAACATTCTGAGCAAGACACTAAAAAAACCAAACCCAAATCACCAACAACCCCCTCCAAAAGCACACAAAAAAGTTTCCTTAAAAATTGGAAGTTTCTAACTTCTATTTTCTTCTCTTCTTCCTCAATTTTGAACTATCAAAACTGAACATTTACTGTTGTTTATAGACATTCATGGGATAGAAGAAACTCAAAAAAGAAAAGCTGAGATTCTTATTCATCCATACAAATAGTTTTGCTCACAGGTGAATTTATTCTCTGAATAAATTTATTCACATGAGGATGCTTTAAAAAAAAAAAAAAAAAAAAAAAAAAAAAGCATGGAACCATCTAGCAGTGAAGAAGAATGTCTTCCTAATAACAAAGGGAAATAAAGTCCAAACACACTGCCTCAGTTCTTTTTCCACGCACATCAAGTCTCTGTGGTCCTACTCCCCTCAAGAGTACTAGACAGGAATGAAATTTAGCAGCCTAAACTAGCTCTCCTCACACTGGCTGCTGCTATTGATGCTAATTTTCTCATTCAAGCTGTATCATAATGCCAAGATGAAAGATTCAGACTGCTAAAGAATAACTGGCGGCAATGAGAGGCTGCCTGGGGAAAAGACCCAGTTAAAACAACACAAAAGTACAATTCTTTCTGGCTGGACTGTTTGAGGATCTGGAGAGAAGGCAAAGGAATAGGAAGGAAAAGAAAGGAAGTAGCACAAATCATCCCTTGTTCATGTCCACTTATTTATTTTTTGTGGTGGTTTCAGAAAATTACAGTAGTCAAAGTGCAAGAGTTGAATCCTACTGATTTTGCTGAAAATCATAATAAGATTAATTCAAATATACTGAATATACTATGAAAGCTAATAGCTATATTATTGAACTGTAAACATATGGTTACTCATAGTGACTCCCTTAATTGCTGTGCTTTCATTTCTAATGCACTATTCTTATGAAAAATCTGAAGGGAAGAAAGGCTTAGTTGTTCAGTAAGTACTTAAACTTTTAGAATAAAGTAGAACAGAATAGTTCTTTTAGAAGACACCTACAAGAATCATCTAGTCCAACTGCTAGGTTCAAAAATTTAAAAGAACAATGACTATTACTGAAAAAAAGAGCTTATTTAAAATTCTGTAATTTCAGTATTATCTTTTGGCATTTATTTTTAGAGCATTGGCACAAATTTGGTCTATCATTAAACATACTTTTTAGTTTCATTAATATATGTTGTACTGACACTTATACTTTTAACTTTTGTATAGCCAAATATAGTGCCTATTCTGCTGCTCTACTTAATTTTCCTGAAGTCACTGCAGTACATGCAAAAACATTATGCAAAACTTAGTATGTACCTGCCATTCAACACTTGTTACTTTAACTGGTCAAACAACACAAAAGAAAACCAAACCAAACCAAAAAAAGATGAGACAACTGATCAATATTGATACCAAGACAGTCTTTTACTTCTCCTTTGCACCCAGTGCAACTGGATGACTGTATACATTTACAAACACCTCAAGGGACGTACTTGAGGATGGCTTGCCTGAAACTTGTCGTATGATATGTTAGTGGTCTTCAGTGTTTCTGTTCTTATGGTGATTTGGAATGGATTATTTGCACCTACTGTATAATGTGAATTTCAATAGTACCATTTGATATAAATATACCTCCCCCTACGGCCTTCTCCAACCTGAATTTTCCATTATACTAATATGAATTTACATCTGAAGAATAAAAAACAATAGGATATCTCATAGCAAAAACAACAACAAAAAGTTCTGTATGTAGATATTTGTGCATTAGCTAGCCATTAGATAACTCAGCAGCTTATAGACATTCTACATGATTCTACAATGACTATGACAGTAAGCCAAATTCATTGTAAAATTTACACAGCCTTAGAGATGAGCAGACAATCTATAATGAACAACCCTGGAAGAGTCCTTTGTAGGTGACATAATCATTGGACACAACTCAAGGACAGAAAAAAATGAGGAAATTTATATACAATTAATACAGTTAATATATTTTATTAAGTAAACAAAAACTGAAAAATGGAAGCAAATAATATTGCCTCCCAGTTAAATAGGTTATAGACAAAACATATTAAAAAAAAAAGAAAATGAGTGTTCTCTACTGGACTTGAGTTTCTTCTTGTTCTGTTGTTGCATCTAACATCACCTAACCTCTACTGAATGTAACTACGTGTCCTCATCCTCACTACTTTCAGCTAAACTGGTATCAGCTTTTTCATTTGAGAGATTAACCAAGCTAAATCTTTGATTAACCAAGCTAAATCTTCCTTAAACAATGAATTATCATAAGAGAGACAATGGATCATGCAAAAGTCTATTCCCCTTCAAATAATCCATCTCAAAGCACATTAAATCACCTTTCTTAAAATTTCCACAGGTATAATAATACCAAACTAACAGATTAAGGTTCACTTTGGAAATCCAGATAACATGAAGCTAGAACAGTCTATATGGATAGTTTCGGTTTCTTAAAACAGGATAACATCTTGTTATCATGGACTGAGAAATGGTAATAAATAGATAATTAAATGGTGTCTGTAAATGTTCTTGCATTTTCTTTTTTTGTAGTAATTTTTAAGTATGTCTATTTTTTCTTTTGAATTTTTATTGAATATTAATTTTATTTTAACCTTTTTTGTGATGCATATTATAACGTTGAAAATTGTCAGGCTCTTATCTTTTTAAAAGATGTCCTACACTTACTTTGGTGTACATAAATGACATGACAGCATTTTACCTTAGTATAAAATCTACCTTTAAGAGATACAAAACCCAGAGTCTACACAACAGATTCTATAGCTTATATATTATAATCATGTATATATATTTTAAAGGCACTGCTGAGTGAAGAGTGTGAAATTCCTCCCTCGAGCCTCAACAAATACTGCCTACAGATTATCAAAGTTTCTTAAAGTTTAAGGAAAAAAAATAAGTCCACACATCAAACATCAAGGGGAAAGATTGTCAAGAGTTCCACCAGAAAGTATAGCATAATCCACTTGAAGGAAATTGAAGGCTTAGACATATTTTCACTCGTCGAGCAGCAGCATCAGTTTAAGCCGTAACTGTAGTCCCATCCTTTGCTACTGTGTCCCTGACTTAGATAACCAATTCGCTGGCCCTATTATCAGAGCGACTTTATGAGCACTTACCAGCCACCTCAAGGCAAGGTCTTGCTCCTTAGCTCAAACCACCTTGTGGGGCCTTTTCAACTGGAAATTTTAAACCAAAGTGGGTGAAGCATGCTCCCCAGTAAAACGTCACTTGTATGTGCACAACAATACCTTTAATTGACATGGATGTTTCTTAATTAAACACATTTCTGAGCTCTTCAATTATTTAAAGAAAACAACTAAATTTAAATTTAATATACTCTACTCTCTTGACTGGTCTTCAAATGCACCACTGCAACACAAACACAATTTACTAGTTGTGTTCATTTGTGGAATATATACTTAAATTAATTAGTAATGATCAATTAGGATGGAAAACAAATACATTTAAGTGCTCTTTTCAAAAGAAAAAGCAACAAAAAAACCCCCAAAACTCTCTAAACCTCCCCAATGCTGTATTAGGGCAAAGAGCCAGAAAACATAAAAAAAACCCCAACCAACCAACAAAAAATTCCTATACAAAACAGTTTTGCATTCAATTTGCATTTTTCAAGGCTTAGGAAAAAAAAGAAATATTTAAAAAGAGTTTCTGGCATAACACCAACACTCATTGGTCTTAATTAAAGCTCTATATTAAGCAGTTCTATATTCTACCTTTCCTTAGTGTACGAATAACAAGAAATTTAATTGGAAATACGGACATATTCATGCTGTAAATTTCAATGTTAAAAAAGTACAATATAACCTCAGTCCACTGAAACTGAAAGAAAATCTCTTACTCTGGAGTATGCATATGTATAGGCTCTAAGATAAAAAAAAATAAAAAAGACTAGGTTATTCATAAGGGAGTCTGCTAAAAAGAAAGTCAAAGAGAAAATCTAAAATTCTAAAGCACAGTTTTATTCTAAAAAGCTTTGAGACTTCCTGATTATTTGTTATAAAAGAATTGCAGTGCTGCTAATGGGTGATGGAAAGTAAAATTCAATATTTTTTCAAAATAGCGTTTCTATAAAATCATTTATAGCCTTTTCAGAACAGTTCTGCAGGTGCAGCTGGTGATTTATCACTTTTGGACACTTTCATCTTTTAAGAATTTCTACAAAATACAAATGTCATCTGGAGCTGGGATGAACCAATTACTTCTTTGTTTGCTTTATGGTTCCCTAAAATACTGTGTAATATATTTAAATAACTCCTGTACCTGATGAGTTAGGGCTTTAAATGACTAAACCACATTTTCAGTTTGCCAGCTTTTTTTTTTTTTTTTTTTTAACAAAGCATGAAGTAAAATTTAAATGCACAAGGGTCTTTGTTATTAGTAAAGGTGATAACAAGATTTTATACTCCAGTCACTGCTACAAAAGCATGCTATCAATGAAGAATTAAGACCTCATAACCTGGCTCCATTGCTTTTATTGAATTGTTCTAATACACTGGAAGTGCAGTCATTTTGCTTTTGTTGAACATAGCATACCTGATTATTTTAATTTCATGTATCTAGCAAAATCTCCCAATGGAGGGAGAAACAGAGAACTGAGACATAAACTGACAAAAGATGAGAACACCAAAGCCTAGCTAACACTGCATCCAAACCCATTCCTTGGCATCTCATTATAAAAGCACACAGTGACAGGAAGTATGATGCAATCGTATAAGGTTTTGAATCATACATAAAAGGTAATGGTTAAGTGTTTAATTCATATCATAGAATCATAGAATGTTTTAGGCTGGAAGGGACCTCTAGAGGTCATCTGGTCCAACTTCCCTACACAAGTACAGACATCTCTACCTAGGGCAGGTTGCTCAGAGCCCCATCAAGCCTGACCTTGAATGACTCCAGGGATGGGGCCTCCATCACCTCTCTGGGCAGCCCATTCCAGTGTTCTATCACCCTCATATTAAAGAACTTTTTTCGAATATCCAGTCTAAATCTATCCTTTCCTAACTTAAAACCATTGTTCCTTGTCCTATCATTACAAACCCTTTGAACAGACCTTCTCCCACCTTCATGTAGGCCCCCTTCAGGTACTCGAAGGTCTCTATAAGGTCCCCCAGAATCCTTCTCTTCTCCAGGCTGAATAGCCCTAACTCCCTCAGCCTGTCTTCACACAAGAGATGCTCCATTCCCCCGATCATTTTGGTGGCCCAAACGATGTTCCCATTCCTTCATTCTACAGACTTAAGTTTGAACTATTTTCCTAAGTCAGATGGCCGCCAAATTCA
>JAAGNO010001938.1:0-11793 GCA_033439905.1 Ceryle rudis
GGCGGGAGCCGCTGGGGTCCCGGAAGAGCCGGGACTGTCCGCGGCGGAGGAGTCGCTGGAGGAGAAGTTGCGGAGCCTCACCTTCAGGAAGCAGGTGTCCTACAGGTGGGTGCCGGCTCCGTGCAGCCTTGGTACCCCTCTCGGGGGCATCTCCCGGGCACGGGAAGCCAACGGCTGGGGAGGCGGCAGGTGGGATCTGGCGACAGCGTGGCCGGGCGGGGGTGTGAGGGTAGCACCCTGGAGCCTGAAGGTTTTTTAATTCTTTATCCCGAAGCCTAAATAAGCCCCCCGCAGATCGGCATTCCGTTAAGCCAGCGACCGGCTCCCAGTCCCGCCGCTGCTGTCATGTTTGCGGCGCTCCGCTGCCGCGGCAGCGCCGCGGGAGATGGGGTGGGAAGCGGTGTACGTGGATGAACTTCAGAGTTACTTAGAGAGTTAGGGGTCTTGCCCGACTGCTGAGGGAATAGGTTTAGCTTTATGCTTTGCCCTTTTCAATAAAAACACAGCCTCCGGTGTTCCCGGTGCCTCCAGACCCTTGCAAAAGAGATCGGGAAAACCCTTCTGTTGACATTGCTGCTACCCAGAAAGGTTTCTCCGTGGGAAGTCTCACGGAGTGCAGGTCTCCCCCAACCCGTGCCGGCAGCGGTTGCGTAAGCCCCAGCATCTGACGAGACAGGTGGGCTGCTGTGCCCAGCACCCCCATGCGTGGCTGCGGGCCGAGAGTGGGCAGCCACTGGGGTGCTACAGGACATGCTACCGCCCAAGCAGGTTGGTACTTCTATAACCTGCATCTTGTATTTTTATGGCCGTGTATTTATCCCGCATTGCTGAGATCAAATAAATGGGTTTCTTCCTTTCACCTGCATGAAGGAGCTGTTGGTGGGGCTTGTCTGCCTTTCTCTTACCAACTGCATTTTGTTAGCAGTGAGCAGCTGCTGCAAGTGATTGCTTCATAGCAAAAAGTTCTTTAGTATTACCTAATTCTTGCTGCAAATACCCATCGGAGGCAGCACACCATCAGTAACTAGTACTCTAGTGAGCTTAAGGATGAGCCCTCTTAACTGGGAGGATAGAAAACAGAGCTACTACTTATTTTGTTTCTGCAATGCTGCCTCTAGCTCTAGGTGAATTAGCTGCAGAATCTCCCCTGATATGGAGATACTTTTCTAATGAGCTATCAATTTGTATCTGAGATAGCTTAGTAACGGTTTGAGTCTCTGCATGTGGTAGGGTTTAAAATGGAGTAATTAAACAGTCTTTGTAGCTGAAGTTTTATATAAGAAGACTTCATGTATGCAGAGAGACTTCCTCAAATGGGCTGATGGTCTTGCTGGTGTGAAGTTTGGCATGAGTCATGCGAGACTTAATAAGGTGAGTGATGTGATGCTGTTTAGGTGTCCAGTAAGTTTTCCTTTTGACATCGGTCACCTCTTGGTACTTTTGTATCTCTGCCATGCCAGTTTTCCTAGCACTTGCTGTTCAGAGGCAAGATTCCTATTGTAGTTCAAGGCAGATTCTGTAGGTGGGCTGATGAAGTAACTGCTCATGAGACAGGTTTATGTGTCTACTTTTGGTACAGAAAGCATGGAGTTTGCAATAAATCTTGGAGGTGCTTCTACTCAGGCTACACATTTTCGGTTTTATTAGTTTTGGCATCTTCCATTTTGAGGCTGGGTATTAAAATCTATTTGTAATGTCCTGTTCCCTGGATTAACTAGAAGCGTGTTAAAGACATGGGTATGCTCGAAGTTTTCTGCATGGTGAATATTTTTAAGGGTTTGCATAATAAAAGCTTGTAGGAGGAAATGCGTGTTTTTTCTCTCCTTCCTCACCTTAGTCCAGGGAAGTGTACACTAAGTCCTGAACCTTTAGTTATAAAAGCCTTTTCCTAAGCATAGTATATGTGCAAGAAAGTGTATTTTCTTTGCAACCCTGGATTTCCACACCTCCTCTTCTTTTGGAGCTAGTTTCCTATAAATAATGTGCACCTTTCTCCTTTATCCATAATTACAACAGCCTGAGTAGGTAGAAGAGTAGAAAACTTCCACAAAGGACCTCCACTGAGCTCTCCACACCCTGCACCCCCCAGGCTCCTTAAATTGCTACCATTTCTCTCAGTAAATTACAGTTCTGAAATACTATTGTAAATGACTATATTATATACAGGAAAAATCTATTTATGTTGGCATGTGGACTCCCTTATCCACTAGTACAATAGAAGTTATTCAAGACTTCATATGGACTCTCAAACAGATCATTTAGTATTATCTGTGCATTACAGGTGCATTACATTGACTTAAACTCATGTATCTGTATTTATACTGGGGGGGGGGGAACACAACAGTTGTAACAGTTGCTTAAAAGAATAAAGATTCATGAAAGTGCATATAAAAAAAAATTCTGCTGGTGGCAAATGAAGGCATGAAATGGGAGGCTGAGAGGTCAAGGTATTACCATAATGGAAGAAAGGAAGAAGGAAAAAATAATTTCCTGTACTATTTTATGTCAATCACTCCCTATTATGAAACTATCATTTACCTGAGTCTGGCTTAAAATATTATCTTTCCCCAACTTTTTTTTGTTGTTGCTAAACAGCAACTGTTTTCATTATAATGCAGATCTATTTAGCTAATGACACAGTTGGTGTATACAAATAACATGTTTATTTCTCTAGATTTGTACCAAAACCATGAGCAACATAGTTCAGAAAACAATGTTTTGTATTGATGTGGCCAGTGGCTTACCATGCAGAAGATGCTGTATTAAATATGCAATGACTTTATGTAATAAATACCAATGTTTGTCCCCTTATCAAACCACCATGAGGAAAAGGTGGTTTTAAATGATGGGTGTGTGTGCACGCCTCATGGGGAGCTCAAAAACTCCCTTGACCTTGCCATGTTCCCAGCCATACCCACCTTGCACCTGACATTCATGAAGCTCGTTGTCTGCACCAAAAAACTCATCATTCTGTTAAGAGTAGATGTTTTCTTGCTGTTTTCTTTCTAGTAATATGCTGTAATTATGTGTACATACACAGTGGGGATATGCCACTTATCTGTGCTTGTGCGTGAGCTAATGGGTTTAAAGTGTGTCTGTTTCTGTGCGTGTGTGCTGCCAACACACGTCCCTCAAGTGGATCTTAATTTGCAGATGGGGCGCCTGCCCTGCCTGATGTAATACAGGGTGCTTCTGCTGGAGTTCAGCTGGTGTGGTGGATACTGCTGTGGTGGGTACTGCTGGTACTGCCTACAGTGCAGGGCTGGTGAGGGAGGAAGGGGGTGATCTGCCATCAGGGGAGTCCATCCCTTCATGAGGTGTATTCTGCAGAGCTGGTCCCTGTGCAGACTGAGTGAAAGCTCAGAAAAATGGTTTCCCTTTACAGCCTCACGCACTTAAGCGCACTTAAATGAGGCAAACCGACTTAATAGTTGGAAGGTAAAATCACAATGCCAACAGCTAAGTAGTTATTTGGGGGGCTAATCTTTTACCATACAAATATGGAATTAAGTATTTTAAAGAATTTTTAGCTTTTCTGCTTAAAATTGGAACTGTGGGCTGACAAAATTTAACTTTTTTTTTTCTTAGACTGATAGAAACAAAAATTAATTTTCCCAACGCACTGTGAAGAAATTGGCAAATGGGGGCGGGGAGCGAATTAAATATGTACCCCAGCCAGAAATAAATTCTCTCTACATATTGGTTCTTGGAGTAGTATTTACCCCTTTACATTTCTAGACCTGGCAGAATATTTATAAGACATTGTGACAGAGAGCTAGTGGGTAGATTTCTTTCCTTTTAATTTTTATTATTTTATCACTGCAAAGTTCTGTGGGGAACATCATGGTATCTTTTAGCTAAAGTAGTGAGATTAAAATAGCTTTCTCAAAGTAATTTATAAAAAAAAAAAAAAGGCAAGTTCAGATTATACTGAAGAGATGCTCAATAACAGTATTTACACAACCAAAAGCTAGGGCTAGAGAAAACATTGGAAATAATGCTCTATCCATCAGGCTTCCTGCAGGTGTTTGCAGCTCTAAAATCTTCTGAAATTCATTCTTATAATTTAATTAAACTTAGAGGAAATAGTAAAAGAGCAACCAAAAACCCAACACCAAACCAACCAACAAAAAAAAAAAAAAAAACCAAAAAACTGAACCCAATCAAACAAACTGAAACAACAACAACAAAACCCCCAAACAAACACAGTAAAACATCAAAGTAACCAACACAACCCAAAAAGCACTACCATCACAATCATCAATAATGCAAATGTTTTCTCAATTTCTGATTATTCAGAAATCAAGGTTATCAGGGTTAGTCATATTGGAAATAAAGTTGTAAGTTTTAATGGCCTTCTTGTGAGAGCTCCAGTGTCATTTGGCTAAAGCTTGTCACTAGGGAATGGTTTATCTAGAGAAAGATAATGTTATTTTGATCAAGTGGAGAAATACTGCCCTATGCAGGATTCTTGCTCGTACATGGCTCAGGGATTTCCAACAGCCGGACCATAATGAATTGTCTCAGAGTCCTGTGCTTCTAACAGGCACGTGGCTTGGTTTCCAGACTTGGTTAAGAGACTAAGGTTTTTGACCAAGGTGGATTGCCTGAGCAGGAAGCCATGTGTTTCACTTCTAGCAATGGAAGTCACTGAAGGTGCTGGTTTTCTTAACTTACCGTGTCGTCCCTTGGCAGTCCAGTTCCACTCAGAAATGTCACTGTCTAAAACAGGTGGTTTCAGTTTCCTTGGCTAATGTTTTTCTCTGACTAGTGAAATGAATGTTTGGGATGTGCCTCGTGCACTTTTCTGACCCCTCCTCTGCAAACAGAAGCCAAGAATAAAGCTGGCCTCTCCTCCTGCACCATCAGCAATAACTGCTTGTCTGTTGTGGGAAAAAGTAGCTGCAATGGGTTTTGTTACTGCATTTGAAGGGGAAAAAGTTATGGCAGAGAAATCCTGGGAAGTCTTACTGCTTGCACAAGCCCCATCACTGTTGATGAGCATATAAGTATCTGAAACTACAGATGGAGCCGTAGACCAAAATAGACATTTAAGGATAGGAAACATCCTCATTTTTTGCTTCATTTATTTACAGACATAATGATCATAAAAAACACATCAGTTCTCAGTAAATATTAAATAGACATAGGATGGTAGAGGTGTCTCCTATTACTAAGACTTAATTATTTTATGAAATATGACAGCATTTACTAGTGCACTGTGAAGCATTATAAATAATTAAAGCTGAATGACATTTGTAGAAATGAAAACACCCAACAAAAGCCTGTGATCTTTGATTGTGTTGATTTCTTAAGTTTACTTGAATCTTAACACATCCTATTTCTATAAGGTTGTTCTGCATGAAAATGATGGATGAATTTTTATCTTCTACCAAATGTCAAGAAAATAATTCTTGCTCTCTGGCCTAATCTTGTAAGATCTGCTTACAGCTGTCTTTGTAAGAGTTTTGGGTATGTGCTGTGTAGAGTTGTTACCACCCACTCGTGTAACAGTGACTCAGTTTACTTTGTTGCCCAAACATCCATCATCATTTTATCATTTTCTCCCAAAGCATATCAGTGGATTTTTTTGATAGGTGAGGAAGCCTTCATGAGGCTCTTTGAGGTGGAATTTTTGTGTTGAGGCAAAACGCAGAAAAAGGGTAGGGTAGTTGGGAAACAAGAATAACAGTACCATGGGAAAAGCAGGTTGACATTTGAAGTTCCCTCCTGATTTTGAGATGTGGTTGCAAGTCTGGCCATAGGTCGCACAAAGTAAAAGGACTGTCTCTGAATTTAGAGTATGTCTTATGCTCTCAGTTGTGTATCCAAAGCTAGCAGCACTTCAAAAAGAAAATGGTAACTCTGGAGATGGAATGGAATTACTTCCATACTCAGAAGGACATAAATGTATTTGAAAGGGGGAGTCTCTATGAGTGCATAATAAAGCTGTTGTGTAGCACAGGCATAGCCTGTAGACTCAGATTACCTTGGGACTGTTGCAGGTGGAAAATTTCATCACATTCAAAATGCTGAATCAGATGCCATGTAACTTTGATGGGGTGGACAAACACTTTTGTTCTGGCTAGTCCTTTGGAGGAAAAGAGTGGGTAGTCAGTGGGTCAGTCAGGGGGGCTGATGACATGATTTTCCTGAAGCTTCACCCACTATACTGTTTGCCTGCATGGCCTGATGTCGATTGTGTTTTCCCCTCCTTTGTGGTTTTTGAATGATTTGACCATTTGCTGCTCTTAACAGAGAAAAGCTGTGTGGAACTGGGTGTATATGGAAAAATGTGTAAGAGTATAATAAGAGAAGACTGTGTATGTATGTGTAGAGAGTCTATAGGAGCCTCGGTGTGGGTTAGTGCTGGGTGTTAGATGGCTGTGTATGGGTAAGGTGACGTCACGGTGAGTAACTTCAGGGTTAAGGAAGGTGTAAGACAGGACATGGGCATGAAGGACTCTGCTGTAAGTTTTGCAGGTTGCAGCTGTGTGGGAAGCCCACCATGTACTTTCTACTAAATTTCTGGACATCTTGTGGGCTCACAGCGTGAGCTGTGTGATTGGAAGCCTCAGGGTGTGCTCTGTATAAATGCCCGGGAATGTAAAATCTAGGAATGTCATTATGTTGCTAATTCCAATGTACAGTGTGGGGTTTTTCTCTCTTTATCTGTCCTTTCTTCTGAGGTAATACATAGTTATGCATATAAAATGTTAATGTGTTTGCTCATGGTGAAGGCCTTAGGTCTGACAGAAAGCCTTGTGCCAGAGCTGAGTCCAAGGTTTGCAAGCCTATCTAAAGACATCAGGTCTCTCTGTTTTCTCATTTCTGTCTCTGCTGCACTTTTAATTTCTCTTTTCTTACTTCTGTCAGGGTAGACATACTGGCCTGTGGGTATAACTGCTTCCCTGGTGCCCATATTGTGCCAGCTTCTGAATTCTCCCATAACCCTGTCTCTTGGGGTGCTGAGTTTGTGGTAAGGCCGCTGCTCATGTATGTGCAATCCACTTTATGCTGCCAACAGGGATAACACCTCAGCCAGCTCATGAAGACTTTTTTTTTTTTTGGTCTCTCTGGAAACTTGTCTTTTGCATTTTTCCTATAAATGAATTCAGGGAGGATTTTATTGTTGAAGATTAAGATGCATGCAGCCCTCATACCAGCACTGCCTTGTCTTATATGCTACCTGCCCTGTGCCATAGGTTGGCCATGACCCTGGCCAGCCTTCACTTCCCAGGCTGTGTCTAAATTCTTCTGTGAAGATAACGCTGGCATTGGGGTGTCTATGGTTATGAAGGGAAGTGTGGGTTTTTTTAACAAATTTCACTAGAATTGTTTCTGTTACAAGATACCTCAGCCTTGTGGCCTCCTCTGCAGACCTTGTCTTGGTCTGCAGAGAAGACCTGCAAATGGAGCAGGAGATAGTGTAGTCTCAAGGAAGTGGCTGCTATTTTTTTAACACCAAAAATTCTGGTGTGCTGGTCAGAGCCTTACCTCAAACAAAATAGTCTAATACTTGTCCATTTTACTTTGTTTCAGCTTTTTTTCCGCCTTTGAGACCGTAATCTGTAAGTGATAATACCTACCTAATAAGGGCAGTATAGGATCTCATTCTCTCTAAATCCACTTTGAGGAACAGAGACAAAGGAAAAGAAAGTGCCTTATTCAAGATGGCAGATGTAGTCTGTGTGACAAAGTGAGAACAGATCCTCAACCCTAGTTCTTACAGCAAGGCCTCTTCCAGGCTAGAAGGAGAGGGGAACAGAAGAAAATTGAAACTGCAACTTTAACAGAAAACCTCAAAGCTGGGGGAGAGGCAGAGGAGAGCTGTACATGAATATTATAATTCGATCTTGTTGAGAGTACAACGTACCCCAGTTTTACCTCTGAATTACTTGTGCATTGAGCAAATGGGGGGGTTAATTTGCAAAGAACTTCACTAGCCTCAGGCTGCCTAATGTGGTTCTTCTGGTCTCAGCACCTGCAACTAATTTGGTAGTGGCTCAGCATAAAGGTAGGTAGGTAGGTAAGGGGCTAGAGGGAGAAGAGAAACATTTATTAGCTGGTTCTGAGGGACAAATGGTCACTGACTACTGCACTCTTGGCAAAGAAAGGTGGTACAGGGATAAACCTGTCTGTACTTTTGAGATTGAGCCTGGTATTTTCCTGATGCTTTCTGTACCGCATTTTTGAAGAAGCTTGGTGGTTTGAAACATTTATGTCAGCAAAAGGCTTGATAATGAGGTCCTGAACTTTTCAGTCCTGTATTTCCCTTCATATGCAGCTCTGAATGGCACTGTTAGAATCCCCTTCCATTTAATAGCTGTTGGAAAGCTTAGCTACTTCAGAATTTACAAAAAATAATAATTAATAATAACCGCTATTTTATCATCCGGTCTGTCTACCCTTTTTTGAGAGGTTATGCCTTCCAATTCCACCTAGAAAGCTTTCCAGCTGACTGGCCCTACAGACTACCTAACACTAATCCCCTTTGTTGTAGACAAATGGCCATTTAGTGAGAGAGAAAGGAGATGCCTAATTGTACTTAGGTTTGAGGCATGCTAACTTAATGCACCATTGCTTCTCCTGTGTGCCTTTGTGGATAAGCATGAGATAGGAAAAGACGTAGGATGCTGCTTTTTCATGCTGCCTCTAAGGTAGATGCCATCAGCGATTAGTTTACTCACTGGCATTAGGGAATGGTACTGGTATAGATGCATCTCATAGATAAAGAATATGGATGGCTTTGGCTGCCTGACTGTATGTAAGGGCCCTTGGTGGAGAGATGAGGGCTCTTATTGAATGTCCAGGGACTTGGAGGAAGGTGTTTAATAGTGAGACACGTAGGTGTGGATAGTGGGAAAGTAGTGGGTGAATAGTTTGTCTTGCTTTCTATTATCATCTTCGGGTGGATTCAAAATCATCCATTCCTCTCTTGCTGTTACTAAGGAATATATGCTTCATATGTACATCTAAAGTATGTCTGATTAGGGCCATATGATACATGAGTGTTTGGGGGTATTACCTGACACTTTTTACAGGAGAAGAAAAGAAATTTTCATATTTAATATAGACAAATATTTAAAAAGCACTATGCTTGTGTAGTGTTCCCTTTGATATTTGTAATTTCACTAACTTCAAACCATTTCAGAATTGTAAAATTTATTTCAATATTTCTGCTTTCTTTCAAATATTCCCATATGTGACTTTTCATAAAAACAAACAGCAAAGCCCCTAATAGCTGGATTATATTTCTTCTAAATTGTATGATTCATCAGGAAGCTTGACCCACAGGGGAACATTTTCCAAGTGGGGCAGGGATTAAGATTCAATTGCACAGATTCATCAAAGGTGATGAGTTGAACATCTCAGAATCCCTCTGTGCTGTAAAACTGCTCCCTGATGCTGTGTAATATTCAGGGGAGAGGACTGCCTGTGATGCTCTGAGAGGTGCCACAGGGTTTCTGGGCACCACAGGAGAGGGTGAGGAAACAAAATGGCTTTGAAGCCTGTTAGCATTAAAAGATGATGAGAAAATACCTTGTTGTCATCACTTTATTTCATTAGGTTGCTAATGAGTTTCCTCTAGGGATGGTAATGGGGTTGTTCTTATGCTTTTATCCAATTAGTGAATGATCCCTGGAGTATATCCTTTTGTTGTGAAAACTCATCGAGTTTCATTCCAACTTGAGCACTGTATCCTGCCGGTTCTCTGAAGTCAATGAAATGCCGTGTGTAGGTGCATGCTAGACCAGGTCCTTGATTATTAATTGCTGATTTTAGCCTGATTTATGGTTTTGAGATGATGCCCTAGATGGCAATGGACTCTCTTATGATAGTAAGTGAAATGCCAAAGATGTGAATAAAGTTTCATTCTGAGTTTTAAGGTTAGTTGTAAGTTGAGACACTGAGAGAATTCACAAGTTAAGCCCATGTAGACAGGAAACAAAAGAAAAGTGTCTTTGATGCTATTGCCTTAAGGAATATCTAGTACCAGTGTCTTGCCAGCTGCTTGTGCTCGTAGGATCCTTTGCTGCTGGCACTATAGTCACCTTCAGGGTTTCAGCCTGATTTAAAATGACATTGAAGAAAGAATTAGCAGCAGTACTGATGCATCTGGCATGTGTAGTTGTGGGTGGCCTTCCATTAGAGAGAACTTAAGCTATTCTTTACTTTTCATTTTTGTCTCTGCAGGTAGCCAACAGTTGCAACTGTCTCTTGCAGGGCAGTATATTTGGCTTTGGAGCAGGTAGTTTGTTTCCTCCCTTGTCAGTTTTTACTGTGATAGAATTTCTGGATTTCTTTATTTTTGAGTTGCTCACTCTCCCTTTTTTCAATTTGTAATTTGCCTTGGTCAACCCAGCCTCTTGCTGACACACCGGTGCTCTGTGTGGGTTTACATACCTGGGGTTGTGTGCTGCATGGTACGGTGAATGAAGAACACACAACTACATAAACACTGTGCTTCGCAGTCTACAAGGTTAGATTCAAATTATTGAGCTTGCTCCCACAGTTTCTTCTTGCCTCCAAGACTAATGTAAGCTTTACAGTCCAGTGCTGTATCTGATTCTTCGCTGTCAAGACACTCAAAGTAAGCTGCTTCCTTTCCCCTTTAGCTTTGAGTACTAGAGATATTCAAGCCCTATGGTGATAGACTGTGTTGCAGTGGCTGCAGTGGTTATGCACATGCTTTATGTGCACTTGGATATAAAGATAGAGACTGTTTTTGGACTTGGCCCTGTCAATGTAATGTAACCTATGGCAAAAAGGAGGATGCACTAGTTGCCTTCTCAGCTTTTCGTTTGTCTTTTTTTTCCAGCTTTTTCAGGTGTTGAAGAAATGCTGAAAGTTGCTTTACAAGCCTTACTGACGCGTAACAAACAGTGCTGGAGTAGATTTGCAGTATTTTCAATACAGGGTAGTGTTGTGATGCTTGTGTGGACTGTCTTTTGGCCTTGTGAATCTTGATTCTAGCTTGGATGGCAGACAGAAAACAAATGTTTTTTGTTTCCGTGAGTCTGACGTGGGCCATATCGTTGTTTGATAAATGCACTATGATCCAGAGCGAACAGCAAAATCACTGAGTGCTGGGTTATTTGGTCTGTGTCTTGTCAGCTCTTAGTTTCTCTTCTTTCAGCAGATAGTGGGAGGGATGACTAATGTTGGTTGTGATGCTGGGGCAGTTACAAGCTGGACCAACAGCAATATAGCAGTTAAGATGCCCCATCACAAAGCTTCTGTGTGGTGTTTAGAAACTGCTAACTTGATGGCTTTGAGATAAGTGACCTATGAGTGACAGTTCTTTCCCTAAATACCCCTTTACCTATCAAACCTTTATCCCTGTGAGAGGGATAAAACCCACAACCTTTAGCAGGGATGGCTGTGGACAGTCTGGCCTGGAAGACTTGGTGTCCTGCAAAGGGAGGGAAATGCTGGCTTGGGTGTAGCTTTTCTGCTTTCCAGAAAGGATACTGCATGACTTTCCCTCCAGGAATAGTCTGGGCTCTCCCAGCACATAGCAAGCTACTGTCTAGACCCCTCTTAGGAATGTGGCCATCAACACAAGCATTATGTATATTCATTCAAGCTTCTGGACAGTCTTAAGCTGAAAACATTCTGAGAAATGCTCCCCAGGGCAGGATGGACCCAGAGAGCCTGTCTGTGAGTGCTCTACTTAATGAATGTGTTTTAGAAAAACCTCATATGTGATGATCCTCTCCCCCTCTCCCCCTCTCCCCCCCCCCCCCCCGTCCCCCCACCCCACCCCCCCTCCCTCCCGTCACTCCCGCC
>JAAGNO010001939.1:0-37996 GCA_033439905.1 Ceryle rudis
CCAAGCCATGAGCTGCCAGCTTCTCCAGCAGAGTGCTGTGGGAAACGGTGTCAAATGCCTTACTGAAGTGCAGGTAGACATCATCCACCTCTCTTCCCTCATCCACTAGGTGGGTCATCTGATCATAGAAGGAGATCAGGTCTTCACGACAGGCTGCAGGGGAATCTCTGTTCCAGCATCTGAAGCACCTTCTCCTTCTTCACCGGCCTTGCTGTCTGCACAGTTGTTTCACATTTTCTTACTCCTCTCTCTGGCTACAGTTGTGCAGGGTTTTTTCCGCATTCTTAAATATGTTATCATGGAGGCATTACTACTGTTGCTGATGAGCTCAGCCTTGGCCATCAACAGGTCTGTCTTGGAGCCGGCAGATATTCACTCTATTGGACACAGGGGAATCTTCTAGCATATTCTCACAGAAGCTACCCCTGTAGATCCCCTGCTACCAAAACTTTGACATGCCAACCCAATACATAAGATGTTCAAGTTTGAGTGAATTTATTAAATTTAATGCTATTTCCAGCTCTACTAACATTTATCAAACCAGACATGTTTATCAAATCTGGATCTCTTAAGTAACTGAACAGCTGCAGTAAGTACTTTGAATCACATGTAGATCTGGTGGTTGAAGAATGGTCTAAGAGGGCTTTACCCTTCCCCATGCACCACCATCTGCTGCTTCCCTGCTGCAGCACTGTGAACTCACGCATTCTCCATGTAGTGTGCGGCTGCTAGCCAGCTCTTCAGCACTGTCTGCCATTGACAGAATAAGAGAAAAGATGTGGCACTGTGCAGTACACATTTCATCCCTTTTGCATCTATGGCAGACAGTGGAATGGTTCAGCTCTTTCATTCTGCTACATCAAGCCAGACTTGATATTGAACACCTGGCAAATGGAACACCTTGCTAGCATTTTGTCCTCGGTCTCTTTTGCTATCTTGAAAAAATTACTCATTTTCTGGATAGTTCTTTTTACTTTCAGAACTATTTTCCTTTTTCCAAGATCTGGGGGTTTTTATCTCTAGATGAGAAATTAATTTTTCATCTTTTCTGGCTTTAATTTGTCCTTCAGGAAAATTAAGGAAGATTGCTAAAAACATTTAATAATATGTAGCAAAGAACTAATAATTCTTAGGTTTAAATGATAGCAATCTTCCAGTCACTTAAAATGTCCAGCTTGTCCAGTGTGTATTTCCTTTAGTTGTGCTATGGAGCAAGGTATCTGGTATTGCTCTCTGCCTCTAATCCAGTTCTTTGTGAGCTACATGCACTGGTGTGTGTATTTGTGTTTCTTAAGTGATCACCAGCCTTCTCATTCTATAAGCTGAAGTTCCCATGTACATCTCTCTGTGCTTAACCATCTCTGCCCTTATTACTTGTAGCAGTGTTGGTGGGCAAGGCAGTAGTAGCTGGCACACACAGGCAGAATTCTGCATTTTCGGAGATCCTCTGTTAGGCTACCTCAGATTTGATGGCAAGTGTATCATGGCTGGTAGGCTACTTAAACTTGTTTTACTAGTTTAGTTAGAGAAATTTTATTCTTTCATTTTTTTCAGAAGTGGGTGATGCTAAACTATTTGTTTTAGCTGTAAAAGGAAAAATGTTATCTCCTTTCTCTTCCCTTAAGTTTTATCACATTTAAATAAGCCTCCAAACTCCTCCAATTTGAATTTTCAATCTGCCAATAAAAATAGGATAAAATAATATAAAATGATAAAGTAGCATTAATTTTGGTGGAATTAATGGTTCATCTAACAAAAGATTTAGAGCAGTGGGTTACATTTCCAAAAAAAAAATCTAAACTTTCATGGAGGAAAAACTCCTCTTAATGCAGGAAATAGGTTTTCAGTTACGGATGTTTCATTTTTGCAGTAATTTTAATATACAATGAGGTTTGACAAAATAGATTAATAAAGCACCCTGCAATGTCTCTTAAGCTTTTTCTATTCTAAAGCAAAAAAAATTCCTCAGAACTGTCACTGAATAACAGGAACAAGCTATGCTGCCTGTCAAATAGAGTACCGGAGTTTGTTCAAATGTCATCCAGTAGAAATCTTGGTCCATATGTTTTCTTTTGAACACACTGTGAATTAAATTTTGCACACAGCAGTGAGCATGTATGGTAACTATCATTAATAGTTCCTATGTGATTGTAAAATATTGTAAATTGTATATGTAAATTTTGTAAATTGTATATGTAAATTTTATTTACAACTGGAAGTAAACTGCCACGATATTTTACTGTACACTTTATGACATGTATTCTAGTTTTACTATCTTATGCTACTCTATAGCTTGGCAGCAACACTTTAGGAGAGGTTTCTGAGTTAGTGTGACCTTGAGATTAGAACAGAGGAAAATTAGAGCTATTATAAACACTATTCATCTGTTTTATCAATTTACTAGACAGAAGAAAACCAGATATTTACAAATTCAGTACTTCTGAGGTCAAACAATGCCTTGATAAATCAATTAAAACATTGCAGCTTAGTTTTTTTCTTACAAGTTTTCTTCCCATACTTAATCCAATATTCTTTTAGATTTCCTAAAACAATCCTGTATCTATTAGCCTTGTTTTCCTTAACAATGGTTGACAGAGTTCATGATTTATTACTGCTATTTTTTTTTAACCACAGATTGCTGTGCAATGACAAGTATCAGTCTAGAGCACAGCGAGAAGGTTCATTATTTTACTTTTTTTTTAGAAACAAAGTGGGGAAAGAAAACCGAGGTTGCTTTTTGTCAGCAAAATCCATTTACAGTTTGTGATTTGTATAGTCATGAACCTTAGCCTATTTAATTATTTTGCCTATTATCTCTTTCTCCAGATAAAATGAGATTATAAAATCTCAAATCTGCTGGTTTTGTCTTTCTAATAGTAATTTAGCTAAGAACAAAAAAACCCTTAATTTTAATCTTCCCAAAAAATTATGAATAGGCCAAAGTTCACTGTTCATTTCAGTTATACTGTAATTTCTTTTTATCTACTGTAAAATCTGAAAATAGAAATATTTTCTATCTCTTACAGGAAAAAATCTAGATAACTAATATATCACAGAAATGTAATACATACTTAATTTCTATGGTGACATTTATGATGCTAGTTTTCCTCTCACTGCAGTACACCTCATGTTAAAAAAAAAATCAGTCCAAGCAAAGAAATCACCCATTAAAACCAAGGATTAAAGCACTTATTACATTAATGCAATTACATACAGAAGTAAGTTAAAATACTTGAACACACTTCTTCACTCGACCAGGAGCGCTGCACAAACAAAATACAAGCAGGAGTAAATGTAATCTTATTTTAGAATTGACTATTTGAGAGATTTATTTACAGTCTCCCCTGGGGCCTTCCTCACCTTTTCCCATGGCCCAGAACCCCATTAAAATGGCCAGCCTGGGGCCATCATTCCCTGGCTGGGAGTGGATAGGGCAGGTCCTCTCTGTTCCACCACCTGCTGGACCCAGCCAAGGAAGACTTGCCTTGCCCTCCCCATGGACAGTCCCCACCCTGAGAATTCACTGATTATTTCAAGAATATCTTTAAATATTGAAGACATTCTAATCTCATTAAAGATTTAACTTCCACATATCGGAAGTATTCAGCAGGTATATGTCTGTCTGATATATCAAGACAATTAAACTGGGGACGTGGGGACTTCTGACAGAAGTGTGATTGTAGGAGTTATCTCATGAGCCAACAGTGAGATGAAAAAGGTAGTGTGGAGCCCTCTTATGAAAAGATTTGACCTTCTAATTGTGGAATGCTTTTGTTGTATGGGATTTGGCAGTGCCCAAGGCTGTCTAGGCAAGAAAGTGTTAAAAGATTTCCAGAATAAAATTTCCTAAGGATAGAAAGATAATATACATAAAGTTATGTGGTAAAACAAGCAACGTGTTCCTTATGGCCATTGGAATAGCTGGGAGCTTTCTATATGCTGTTTACTGCCACTGCAACCAGACCATTTTCTGTGGTTAGTTCTGAAGTTTAACCTAGGTGCTGGAGGTACTATTCTATCAAATTAAATACAGAAAGGAAGAAAAGCAGGATAGAGACACTGCCACTCTCTCTTAGTATTGCACTAAACTAGAAATTATTTGCATTCTATCCCTTAATCTCTTTTCATTGAAAAAGTGTTCTTAAAAGAATCAAGCAGGAATGACATCTAGAAATATGCATGTCCTGGGTTTGGCTAGAATAGGATTAATTTTCATAAGAAGCAGGGAGAGGCCACAGCCAGCATAGCCAACAGAACCAGCCAATGGAATATTTGATACCATACTGACATAATGCCCACTATATAAGTGGAGTGCTCGCTGGGGGAAAGGTGTGTGATTGGAGCAAGCTGTGGCCAGCAGCAGGGCAAGAGGCATTTCTGGGGTGGTGAGCTGTTGCATTGTAAATAACTTGTTTTATACATTGTTTTACTAGTATTGTTATTACTGTTTCTTCTCCTTTGTGTTGTTCTATTAAACTGTCCTTATTTGAACCCATGGTGTTTTACCTTTTTCTCACAATTCTCCTTCCCATCCCACCAGGCAGGGTTGGGAGAAGACTAGGTGAGTGGCTGCATGGTTCTCAGTTACTAGCTGGGGTTGAAGCATAAAAATGCATCAGGATTAATGAGAGATTTGAGGTGTATATGTATATACATGAAGCTTAACATCTGTAGCCAGAGTATTCAGATATCTACCCATTATGTAAATGAGATGAGTAGGAAAGAATGTTTATTTCTCCAATTCTTGAGTCTAATTTACAGGGGAATGAAGAAAAAAAATTAAAAATATTAAAAAGATCACAACTAGCACTTTAAGCACTTCATTGCAGATGAACCTGTGCATTAATGACAAAAGGGCCTCCCACTTGAATCGGTAACACACCCTTTCTAGTCTTCAAGTTTATTCTTTCTACATTCCTCTCCATAACCCTTGGTAAGAGGGAAAATAATGAAGTCAGCAAAGGCCAAGTTGCTGCTGCACACCCAATGGCTGTTTTCTGTGTTTACCTCATTGCGTGCTAGGAAGAGCTGTTTGAGCCCACCTCAAAAACATGTTTGAATAGGTGAAGACCAGAAATATAGCACAGTTTTCATACTGTATTCATAATTGAAAGGGGAGATAAGTATAAATAAGAAAATTAATAAGCCCAAGCCTTAAGAGGAAGCAAACAATACAAAACTGAAACCCTGAACTACATTTGTTACTGGGAAACAGTCTCCAGGTTTAATTAGGGATTGATGAAAGAAGAATCTGAACACTTGCACAGCTGTTCCAAACCCAGATCCAAATGTCATGGTCACTCTCAGCTGATTTATTATATACGGTGACTGGTCAGCCCAGCTTCCTGCAAACTTTATGAGCTAAAATATTGACCAGGACCAGAGTCATTGCAAACCCCATCACATGAAAATACCAAGAGCATAAATATCTTTATGGCCTTTTATTTGTAGACTATAAAACCAAAAGAGCTTTATAACAAAAATGAAAATTTATTGCACAATTACCTTTCTCCTGGGCAAGTTGCAAAAAAAAAAACCCAAAACCCACAAACAAACAACAAAGATAAAAAACCAGCAACAACAAAACCCTAATGCCATTTAAATGCTTTTCTCTCATGTTTTTGATTGCCTTTTTTCTTGCCAAAACCAAAAGAATTAGCAAAACCTCTTCTTTCCAATTCATGTTGTCTTTTGTCCCTTCTGAATGTCACTGCTAAGATTTCTCAGCCAACCTTCTTCTTCTGACAAAATTTACCTGGAGTCTTCAGCAAACAATAATACTAATAAAGGCATGGTCTAAAAACCAGTTTATTCTTTCGTAAGTTGTAAACTTTAAAGGCTTATATTGGCCATAGTTGTTTCTTTCTCCTTGAAAAAAGTCAGTATGTCCTCAAAATTTAATTTTCTTTACCAAGCACATAATAGTAGTAGTAGTAATAATAATAATAATAGTAATAATAATAATAATATCGTCATACTAGGTCCATGATACTCTGTCAGGGAGCAGCAAGGGAAAACTGCTCCTTACAGCCATCCTCTGGGAGTGGTGCCAGCAGGGATAGTGTCTCCACCAACTGGGGTGTAGTCACACAGCACACAGAACAGAAGAGCACAGCCAGCCCAGGAATCTCTTGGCAGGCCTAAGATCACATTGGAAAGTCAAGTCCACAGGTTGAGTCCAGATCAGCAGTTAAGTGGCTAGGCACATGCATAGTTATATCACAGCTGAGACAAGGACTAGGATTCAAGGCATCTTCTGAGCAAGGGGAGCAAGCCTGTGCTTCCTACAGCTCTTTTTCACAAGAGCGTGATCCTAGACCATACAGCTGCATCATTTGTTTATCTATGACTTTGTCATTCCAAGTCCATCTTTTTCAAAATCTCCACCTTCCGTAAATGTACTCAAAAGAAGTAGTTCTTGTATGTTGAATATTTTCAGTACCCTATATCATCACATGTCCACTTATTTTCAGTGTTTTCTCTAAATAGGTTTTGGGGCAGATAGAGCTTACTTTGGAACAGTGTGTATCACTGGGTTCTGTATTATACTGGAAAAGTTGCTGAAAATTCTAGAAAGATTACATTGCATATCTATTACTTCTGAATTAACAGATTAGGTTTGAAATCTAAACCAAATAATCAATGAGTTTTATGGAAAGTAAGTCACAACACAATGTAGTCATTCATAATAAACGAAATGTGTGTTTATTTTTCTTAGAAGTAGGCATGTTTACTTGGCCTCTGTGGCTTTGTGTAACATTTAAAAACAACATAAAAATTATCATTCTTATGGTTTAAAAACACCCAGTAATAATCTCATCAAAGATTAATGCCATCAACATATGACTGGAATTCCTGTAAACTTCATGAAATATATATGTACCAGGACTAGTTTTAAGTTGGAGTCTTAAGGGTCTTTACTGCTAATATCAACAGCAACAATACATTAATTAAAGATTATACATAGTTATTCGCAGTGTAAACAGCATCCTCCCAGCCGTGGCTAAAAGATGAACAAGAATATAGAGTGAATAACAAATAGGATGGAAAATAATATGGACAATGTTTTAATATGAATCAGTATGACATCTTTATACGTATGAAATATGTCAAATATTATATGATAAAATCTGAATTTCTCCATGAGTACTGGAGAAACTGCTAGGGAGAGAAACTGAAGAGTCGTATCAAAAGTATGTAAAATACTTAGAGAAGAAAAAAATCTTGCTCTTCATCCTAGCTGCTTCAAACTGAAACACGGATAGGAAAATTAGAAGTGTGTAGTTACAAAGCACTTTTTCACATATTAGATAACATTAATTTACCTCACAGAGATGTTATTCCACTTGAAATGGCCAAGCATATCCTGCCTGACCTAGAGCTGTTTCTCCAAAAGACTTCACCCCTTTTGTAGATCCTACTCCCAAATATTTGTCTTCAGTATACTAGGGTATTAGAAATGCATTAAACATCTGACACCCATGTGTCACAGAAAGTGGTAACTATGGGAAAGTCTAACAGAAAAGTATTGAAATAATTGGAAATGAAAGAAAGCCAACAAAACTTCCTACTTAATATTCAATCCAGTTTCTTATTTTTAGATATCATGCTATCAATCAGAATTTTAGTAAATTTTTATTTACAAAAGTGCTGCTTTTTTTTTATAACTTCCCTTGAGGTGTTCAGTGTTTGTCTGCTTATGTGTTGGAACACAAAGCTATATGGTGCTCAGATCAGATCTAGTGCAAACATTTCCATATTCAGGTCTTATTTTCTGTTTCAACTCCTTGAGATGCATTTGCTAATTCCTTAGGCTATGACTGCAAGCAAAAGATCTTACTTGCCATCAGGGAGGGAGTTAACAAAAGTAGTTCTTCATCTTTCCAAATGACAGCAGAGAAGACTGGAGAAATGTGTGTGGGCTTGGAATCTGATACAGGCAGTATACCCCTACGCTGAGTATCCAGCTGAAGAGTGACATTAATCATGTGCAATCTTATCTAAACTACTCAAAATCTCTGGAAGTTCTTTCATGGATGTCAGTAGATAAAACAAGATTTACTCCAGTGGGAACAAAAAGATGTATAGAATGACTTGGTAAAAACATTTTTTTCAGCTTCTTTGTCTCGTACAATTGGTCACATGTTTTGAAATGATACACCACCATAAACTTTGTTATGTCTGTTGGGGAAAAGCAGAGGTAGATAAAGAATATAATCAATCATTTTAAAACGCCATATTATGTTGCTCTAAGAATACCCTTTATGTTGAAATGTTTTCAATTCCAAGCACAAAATACCCTGGAATTTGCATCAGACTGATGCTCTAAGGTATTTTCTGGTTCATTGCCCTGCAGTATGGATAAATTGGTGTCTCTAAGACTAAATCCTGAGATACTTTAGGACATTCTGCACCCTTATTTCCTCTAGTGCCTAGGAAGCAATAATCCCATTGGATCTCAAGTAGACATGCCCTACAGGTCTTATTCAATGATTTTTCTCTTATGCTATATTCAGATGCTGCTGAATTTGTTTTCCAAGAGGAAAGGGTTTGATGTACCAACTGACTGGCTGTTTTCATTTATGGATGTCATTTGATTTGTTTCTCATATCATTTGATATGGTGTCTTTACATGATCTAGTGTAATGCCCTGTAGATAATCAGAATGTGAGGGGTTTTTTTGATATGTAACTTTATTAGCTTCTTCCCATAAATGTATGAATAGTGCAAAGGGACTAATGTGTTTACTTTTAATGATAACATGTTTTCTGTAGTTCTCAAGTCTCATGATTTTTTTTTTAATCTATGCTGTTCCATGAATGGTAACTGCACTTCTAAGAAACTCTCTCTACATATATATTTTCCATCCTTCAGGGTCATCCATGAGAACACCCTTTACTGTATTGAAGTACAAGAACCCTTGCTTTCAGAGCATGTCTTAATAGTAAGCTGAAGTTTGAAAAAAAATAAAAAAATCAGTTATGCAATGTCCTATTTTTATATTGAGACCTTGATAAAATCTCCTACTATTTATTTCACTTCTGGTTTACTGTTTTTGAGTTTATAATATGTAATGACAATCTTATTTTGGATCTCTCACCATTTATAAACACTCTGTATTTGACTATTCCAAGCTGTGATGTGTAAAGTCTATCTGGATTCCACTGAAAGAAAGCAAGCAAGTATTCACTGGCTTTCCTTGAATGTAAGTTTGTATATTCAAACACTGATATGAAAAAGCACATAGTGCCAATGTAAATTACATCAAAATAATTTAAAGTTTATTTATGTGAAACCAATATTTAGATGTGTAGATACAGTCATGAAATATTTCAGTTATCATAGAGATATGAAATATTTTTAGAAATGTTGACTTTTACTTTAGGATATTATTGAACAGGAATAGTACTGTTGCATTATTTAACAAGTTATTCAATTATTAATCCATATTAATATTCAATAACAGAAACAGAAGTTGCCACTTCAGTGTTACTAAATAGCCTTTATTGAGTAGGCTTGCTTAGGTGGAATCCATTGAAATGCATGTGTACATGTGGGTATACATGAGTAATACCTGTGTCTGAGTCTGAACTAGGCATTGAAAGTGTCCTTTAGAAGTAGCAGAGAGAAATGAACCCTTACCAGGTACAATACATCTCATTATAAAACTGCAATTCAAAATTTGTCAGTAAATTTCCAATACATTTTTATCCTTCAGATGCTGTAAAGGATGAGTAGCTTAAACATAGATAACTACTGCAGTTCAGCTGTTGGTGAGAGGAATTGCAGTTTTGCTAGTTTATTGATTTGGAGCCCTTCTGGGGCAGCTACAGATAGTGGAATAGAAAAATCAAGTGAAATGAACACAAAACCCATCTGAAATGCTTGATTTTTCATGTAAGTGCAGTCAGTTGGACTTACTAAATCACTCTGTCCACAAAATTACAAAGATGTTGAAGAAGTTAGTAGCCCAGTAGTGTACAATGAAGATTCTTATCTAGAGGGAAATTATTAACTTTGTTGTATCAGGGTATATAGTGTAAGTTTATTCCTAGCCAAAGTTCTAGTCACAAAAAGACAAAGATGTGCTAGATGTTTTGTTTTGTTATGGTTTTACGCACTGCATCACAAGGAACATCACTTAGATACTATGACAAAAGGTCCAGTACTTCTTTGAACCTCTCTTATATAGGTTATCAATTCTTAACTCGGTATTAATTCTGTCTTAAAACACATCAGCTAAAGTACATTTTCTGTCATATAACATTAAACTCACAGGTGTTCAAATCCACAACAGATTCTGACATCTAAAAATACTACACATTCAATTTAAAAATCTGGTTTCTTGGAAAGTGATGTTTGGTGGGATTCAGTTTAAGATTCTGACACATAAACTTTCACATCTACATTTGACATCTAGGGGTAAGTTAGATCACATCACAGTCTAGGGGCTCCCATGATAGTCAGTGGTGATACACTCAGTACTGTCAGTGAAGTGCAGAGAGATGCTGAGTTGACTGTTTGCGAGATGTTTTCTTTAGGATGACACAAATCTTAGCTGAACTGACTGCATTGACTAAGGAAGCAATGTGGTTGCCTCAGATAGATGTCTAGTGATATTTAAGATGACATCGGCTACCAGACCAGAAAACCACAAGATGCCTTTTAGTCCTGTTTCCCTTCTGCTAACTCCATGAGGATATCTCTGGAGACCTATATTAATGAAATCAAGCGACGTTCTAGATCTTTACTGACTACAATGGGAATTCAGACACTAGATTGTATGTTGACACCTACAACACAATTAAGTTGCATAGATATAGGTAATTAACATTATCTGATACACCTGAGACATTTAACTATGGCTGGCAGATACGACAGAAGATCTATTAAAGACCTGTGCTCTGCTGTAGTGGTTAATGGAGGCCAGATATGATGCCCTAAAATTTTTCAAGTAGCACTAGATAATGATATCTAGGCAACTTAGTCATGTTCTCAGGTTTAGCTGGCTTAATTTTTTTATCTCACCATATCTGTATCTCATTGTATCTGTAAAGCAACTGTATTTCACCAGTAATGTCCAGCCGGTTAGTCATTTCAAGATTGAGATGACATAAAATGGTAGAAACTAAACCAGCGTTGTTTCAGTTATGAATCATACAACTCTTGATAATATAGTAAGAGGAAGGAGGGAACACACTGCCCAGACTGTTGTGACCAAGGATAAACTATAATTGAAAACACAGCTTCAGATTGCAAGGTTCACTAAGTACAAATATGACCAACTAAATATATAGGTTCTTCAGTAATAGCATGATACCTTCTCCACCATTTTGTTATATCCTTGTCTTATCAGATATCAGCTGTCATTCCAGTCTGAGAGTCCTGTATGTCCACAAATAAATGTAACACTGCATAATAGAAAATGAGATACCATATCAAGAGTGATAGGATTGCCATGATGACTGGATATAAAAAAAAAATTATAAATGAGGCATATAACTGGGACAACTAAGACATCTTAGGGTGGGAACATGGAAAAAGAAGGAAAGATAGATGGAAAAGAAGACTTACAATTATCACCTACTCCATTCTGATAACATGGACATCAGCTGAAATGAAGATACAAATAGTAATTATCTGCTCACATTATTCCACCCCATCATGTGTTTACAACAAAACACACTAACCCAGAATATCTGATATGCTATGATATTTTCCTCTGTCAAAAAACAGTGAATCAATTTTTCTAGAAGTCAAGGCCATAACAGAGTCTGAGGAAGTACCAAGAAACACACTACATCTTTGAGTATTTGCACCTACAACTTTACCCAACAAAAACCTCTCACAAAAAACAGGGCTGAAGTTTGTGTTTTTACTGATTTATGATTCAGAATTCTGAAGTGAAACAGAAAACACCATAGCATCTTAGGGATGTGTGTGTAGGTGATTGCATAAGTTACTTGCTTTACTGCATAAGAGCTCAGCTGGTAAAATTCCCACAAGCAATAGATTTCAGTGATACCAAAAACTTCTTCACAGGAAAAAGAACTACAGCTTCTCAGGGAGTTACCTTCAAGTTACAGTACAAATTGACTGCTGTGTTACTCATACCCCTGGAAATTATAAAGTCAAACGAGAAATTGATACAGATGCAGAGCAAACAGTCAAGAAACAGTATATTAGAAGACTAAATTTAATTGTCTTCAGAATTCAAGCAGGATAATTTGAAGCCTTTGCAGAATGCATTAGAGGTAGATTAACTGTTAGTAAGTGCCTTTAAAGCAAAGGAGATTTAAAAAAATAAGATGCATATGTTGTATAAAAACATTGCCAACCTTTCTTGGTTATTCTGGCAATGAAGAGCTAACCTTTATCCCTAGGGTGGAAGTCATTGGCTCACAGAAAGAATCAAAGATTTTGTTCCAAAAATTCTTCAAGAATTTATAGAAAAGAGATGAGGGAATACAAACAATAGGCAGATGCCAAGCCATATGCCAAACACACAGCCTGGAAGATGTCAATCCCATATACTCATGAAAAGTATAACTGATCTGGAAGGTACAGAACTGATATTATTTAAAAAAGGATGAATAGATGGTCTTTGATGATGTTCTTAATATTGATTAACACTGAGGAAAAAAAGTATTCACAGAAATCATGCTATTCCTAATATATTGATATAATTTCTTTCCCAAGTGCACTCCTTACAGTATTGGTTAATTGATATATTTAATTTGTATTACTTCCTAATTAAAATACAATATTTGTTATTTGATTCTGACAGCCAGAAATTAGTGACTCTCTTCAGGTTTGCAACTCGAGAATGTAGTCCATTGTTCTGATAATGCTGACAATGGAAATAAGTGCAATTAACTGGTAATGAAAAGTATTCTTACTGTTCATTGAAGGGATGGGAATTAAAATATACTTACCAGCAGATTGCCATAATGACATGGTTATGGAAGAATTACCTTATCTTCTTTCCATTCTGGCAAAATTGAAGCTATTCTGAATTATGTAGTAATATTTATTTCATAATAATTTAGCAAGGATTTGCCCCCGCCCCCACCCAGTATTTATTAAGTAAGCAAGTAATAAAGTACTTCAGCAGCTCTGCCTGGTAATTCTTGACCCAGAACATCAGTCTTTAGCTTGTATACTTCTGGGGCAAAAGACAATTCAATTCTATTTGTGCCATAACTGATGGAAAATAGAGGGTCTTGACCCTGAATTTTTCTGAGATTGTTTCAGTTGAGTTGTTCCCACTGCACAGGAAACGGCTTTGTTTTTCATTTGAGGGAGCCAGAGGAAAAAATCAGTTCTCTGTGCCAGTTTGTTTCAAAGCTGAAGAAAGAGAGAATCATTTACAACCTGCCCATCAATGTTAATTTTTCTGCAAGGTATTAGTGCCTTGCAAGTCTTATAGAACCTTTTACTAAAAGCCTGACTGACAGATGTGGAACCCATTGAAAATTGTTGGGATTCATACTGCAAGCCTTGATGCAGCCACATTTGTATAGCATCTTAAAACTGCATGATTGTATCCACATATTAAAAGTGAGTTCCTAACAAGAGCTCAAAGATTTATAAACTGAGGAAGCTACACTTTCAAAGATACAACCTAAAATGTTTTAAGAAGTCCTGATTTTCATTAAGTGATGGGAATTTTCTTCAACACTGATCTGTTTGAGCACCAGAAATCTCAGGCTGGCTCTTAGGTTTTTCACACACAGTACAGAAAACACACATAAACTGCTTATAAGAGATTACAGTTTCAGCATTTTTTAAAATTACAGATGACACTACACTTGTCCAAAAATGCTACAAGGGATGCAGAACTGGAAAATATCTCCCTGACCAGCCAGTCTCTTGCTTTTAGATGAAGTTACATAATTTTAATCCCCTGCATCTCTTTGTCATGAACCACTTAAAAATCAGCAAGTTTCTTTACTTAAACTTTTTAGTTTAAAGGCTATTCCAGTATTTCATGCCCTGACAGCTGTTTGTTTTCTTCTAAAAGATACTTGCTTTACCACAGATAAAGAGGGAACTATTAATAAGAAGTACTGGGTATTGTGAATGACAAGAAAACAACCCTCATTTGGCTGTTGCTCTTCTTATCAGGTATAACAACATTTGCTTGTCTTACTTTAAAAAACTTCTTTTATTGTATCCCTTCAAACAACCTAGAAATCACATGGATTTCATTCTATGAACATTTGCAAGCAAAAGAAGATAAATTGAGTAACTGAAGCCTTTTTATAAAACTTATTGGGGGAGGTGTTGTTGCTATTTTTTGATAGTGTTTAATGTCTTAGTAACTGATTAGAAAAATGATGGTTTTATGTTAAGACATTGGAAAACATTTTAAATTTAAACTTCTGTGTTTTCTGGATAGAAGGTTCCTGTTATTACTCTTTTATTTAGGTCTCTGTCCTTGACAACACAATAAGATTATTCCTTAGTGCTTACAGAAACAAAAACACACCAAAAAACCCTCTGTAGAATATAAATCCAATAAAAATACAGGGCAGGAACAAATCCCTTAAAATAACTTCCTTGGAATTAAATACTGAGAACTATAGGATGATTTCTCTTTAATAATTTATGCAAATTCAAGTTCAATTGCGTTAAGCCTGGACAAATGGAAAATTCATATGATATTAATCTTTTAAGAAAGAGTTATCTTCTACTCTGACTTCAGTGAAAATGAGAAATGCACTGAGGCAAATGAGAGTGTACATACATCTATGGTTGGTTTTACCAGGCAGAGTGACCCTTTCACTGCTATTCTTCGAGGTGAGTTGCTTTGGCAGATGGCAGCCCAGTGAGACAGGGAAGATTAGATGGGGGTAGATCATGCCCAGGTTCTCAGGCATGTCATACTCAGATTTGGCTGCTGAACCATAATAGCATGCAGACACACCATAAAACGAAGTCTGTGACCAACAGTATTCCATTATTTACTAATTTACCAGTTTTAAAATGTTTAAACTGTTGTACATTTTTAGTTTTATGCTACTGAGAACTAGAGATTGGGTTTGCTGTGTTTTGGACTTGAGAAATTACAGAAATAAAAATGACAAAGTAAAAATAGGTCTAGCTTACTTTTCACAACAGTTATACCAGAGCTGGTAATGTAACAAGGGAGTGCCTACTCTAACATACACGTAAGACATAACATACACTTCCTTTGCTGTGGTGGTATTATGATGTACTCATCCTATATTCATTAGGGCTAGAAAGGATATATTATGTTGTTATTGCACATGCTGCCTCTGAAACTGCAAAAGGAAAATACGCCTTTTATTTTCCATAATGGCAGTATAATATTGTCAGCATTGCTTTCTATTCATTTCCCTATAAATCCTGGTATTGTCTTTCTTCTTTGAGACGGGTGCTGTACATTAAGCAGACATTTTCATTGTGCTAACTAAATGACACTCATTTCTTTCTCCTCAGAGGTTATAATGCATTTATTTCAGCAATTATACTGTTTATATATGGTCAGAATTTTTATGACGAAACCACATATAATCAGAAAATGCTAATTCATTCAGCCAAACTGTAAGCAAAACCACTATCACTGAAGTTCATGGGAGGACTTTTCTAAAGCTTTTTCTTTAAAATTCATATTCTTATATTTATTATTTGAAAAATGCAAAGTTTCATCATATTAGAAGTTATAATCACATATTCAGTCAAGGAAATAATACAGTTTCCCTTAACTTTTTATTCTACTTAATTGTTGGGGTTTTTTAATACATTAATTTTTCACATGTATGTGTGTGTCCATGTATGTGTGCAATAGTTGCTCTCATTTGATGACAGCTTTTATTAAATCCTGTTAAGTTCACTTGACCCACAATCTACAGTCCTGAGTAGGAATATCACAATTATGCCTTTGAAAGTGGATTTATCTTCTGTGTTTTCTTTTTTTTTTCTTTTTGTATAGTACAAAATTTATGTTGCGGTTTTTATTTCCTGAAAAATACTTCTTTGACTTGCTATGGTATACCTCTTGCAGTTCACAGAGTCCTAAATTGCATAAGAAGAGTGAAGAGACTACTGATAATCTAATAAAAATTATTATTGGTCCAATTAAACTGATACTAATGTCAATAGACTAAATTACAAATTTATTAGAGCTAATTCACATTAATAATACAGTAAATAATTACAATTTATTTCATTTTCACCCTTCCGATGAGGTGATACAACCAGATACAACAGTGTCCCAGGCCCAAAAATAGGACAGTGGTAATGGTAGATTTGGATTCCTCCTTGTGTTTGGGTATACATGCGACTATTTTTATATGCTTGACAAACCATCAGCTAACTTGCTTTTCCTACACTTGTACTTAATTATATTATGTAATTATTATTTGTTGGATATTTTGTCTTTATTCTCTTTGATCTCCTAAAACTGTTTTTATCAGCTGCTGACAGGCAGTTGACCGATTGTGATTAGTTTCTATAGTAGAGGGCCTGGACCTGCACTTTGAAAGCACCTGTGGTAACCCCTTGGCTCCGCTCCTCTATGTTACAATCCTTTTCTAGTGTCACAGACAGGACTTTCTGCTGCATGCCAGAGTTGCTAATTGTTTTTAGCTCTGTTCTATGGGACAGAGTTAATTTTCTTCATAGCAGATAGCATGGGGATATGTTTTGTATTTGTGCTGAAAACTGTGTTAAATAGACAGGGATGTTTTTGCTATTTCTGAGCAGTGCTTACACAGTGAAGGCCTTTTCTGATTCTCACCCCACCCCATCAGCAAGTAGTCTGGGGGTGGTCAAGAATCTGGGAGGGAACACAGCTAGAATGGCTGACCCCAACTGACCAAAGGGATATCCCAGACCATATGACATCATGATCAGCAATAAAATCTGTAAGGGAGAAGGAGGAAGAGAGGGGCATTCTGAGTTATAGCATTTGTCTTCTCAAGTTATTGTTAGGTGTGATGGAGCCCTGATGTCCTGGAGATGGCAGAACACCTGCCTGTCTGTGGGAAGTAGAGAATGAATTCCTTATTTTCTTTGCTTGTGCATGTAGGTTTTGCTTTACCCATTAAACTGTCTTTATCTTAACCCACAGGTTTTCTCACTTTTACCCTTCTGATTCTCTTCCCCATCCTACTGGGGTGTAGTGAGTAAGTGGCTGTGTGGGGCTGAGCTGCCTACAGAGGTTAAACTGTGATAAGCTATTATTTACATAAATATATCAACACTGTAGTAACAGCAGGCATCACCCCACATCATTGAACAAAGCTTATCTAAACTAAGTATCTAATGGCCAGCTGGTCATTCTCCAAGTGGATCAAGGAAGTACAAGGAAGCCTGGTAGGTCCTGAGGATTTTGCTGTTCATATAAAGATTATGGCCTGTTACTAGCAGTTGCAAGGCCATATTACTGGGTGATCGGGCTGCAAATGCTTCTGGAACTTTGTGAGGTTATTGATTTCAAAGTCTCTTTGTCTTTGGATCTGGGATATTTTATGAGAATATATTATGACATTTAGTTCAATTAGAAATCTCCTGATTATATCAGTTTTGATTTTAGGATATTATAAAATAGTTTTCTCAGATTTTTCTTCCAGTTTCTAGAACCTTCATGCATAATTGCCCATAGTCCCTGAGCAGCTAATGCAGTTTCCTATAAAACTCACATTTAATTTTTGTTTCTCCTTGACTTTAATAGGAAACCCATTACCAGTTTTAAGGCTCTTAAATATTATGCTGATTGCTGCCAATTTTAGTCCTAGGGACATATTTACATAGCAGGTGGAGAGATGCCTAAGCTTATTTTGTGTACTATGGCCAAAAGCAAATTCAAGCTGACTCCTTAGGCTGTAAAACCAATGCAAAGGGCTTATGTCCTCCTTGGACATGATTACATTGCTGAAAGGTTTAAAGACATCTCAGATAAAAGATAAATTTTAAATAGGCACAAGAGGTGCTTGGTATCAGAATAAGCCTAGTAGAGTATGTAACTATAAAATGCATTGAGAATAAAGAAAGTATGGTTGCTGTTTAGGAAACAATTTTGAAATAAGTTCCTGGAGCAATATAAAAATATATTTTTAAGAAGCCTGTAAGACAGTACATTTCAGTTATACAAAAGATATAAAATACAAAATACCAGAAAATTTTACAAGAAGAGTATCCTTCTATGAAAACATAAATGATGCAGGTGTTATTATGTTACCCAGTATAATTTGGCACATCAGAAGCACCAGATTGTTTTATTAGGCGTTTACTAATGTGTCAATTTACACAATTTTATCTTTTGAATACAAGAAAATTGTGATACGAAGAGGACAAAGGAGTTACTAAATAGTTAAACATTGCTAAAAGAATCAGATACATGTTTATAGAAGCAACGATGATAAAATACTGTACTGGCCTTCGAACAAAAAAGAACACAGTGGCATGCTACTTTTGACCACCATATCAGCTTGAATACATTGGTTATAAATGCATCGCAGAATTGCAGAATCACAGAATGGTAGGGGTTGAAAGGGACCTGTAGAGATCATCTAGTCCAACCTCCCTACTGTTTGCATAGATCAGGTTGCACTGGAATGTGCCCAGGTGGGTTTTGAGAGTCTGCAGGGAAGGAAACTCTACAACCTCTCTGGGCAGCCTGTTGCAGTTCTGTGTCACCCTCACAGTTAAGAAGTTTTTCTTCATGTTTAGGTGGAGCTTCCTGTCTGATTTGTGCCCATTGCTCCTTGTGCTATTGCTGGGCAGCACTGAAAAGAGTGTCATCCTCTTGAAACTGACCCCTTAGATATTTATAAGCATTGATAAGATCCCTTCTCAGTCTTCTCTTCTCCAGCCTAAACAGACCCAGGTCTCTCAGCCTTTTCTTGTAAGAGGGAAATTCCAGTCCCCTAATAATCCCTCTGCTGGACTGTCTCCAGTAGTCCCCTGTCTCTCTTGAACTGGGGAGCCCAGAACTGGACACAGTACTCCAGATCTGGCCTCACTAGGGAAGAGTAGAGGGGGAGGAGAACCTCCTTCGACCTGCTAGTTACAATCTTCTACCATTGGCCTTCTTGTCTGCAAGAACACACTGCTGGCTCATGGCTAACTTGTTGTCCACCAGGACTCCCACGTTCTTCTCCAAATTGCCGCTTTCCAGCAGGTCAACTCCTAACCTGTACTAGTGCATGGGATTATTCCTTCCCAAGTGCAGGACTCTACACTTGCCCTTGTTGCACTTCATGAAGTTGCCCTCTACCCAACTCTTCAGCCTGTCCATGTCTTGTGGAATGGCAGCACAGCCTTCCATTGTATTAGCCAAACCTCTGATTTTTTTATCATCAGCAAACCTTCTGAGGGTGCACTCTGTCCCTTCATCATTCCTCTGTCCCTTCATTCATTGATGTATATGTTAAACAAGACTGGACCCAATACTGACCCCTGGGGAACACCTCTAGCTACAAGCCTCCAACTAGACTCTGCACCACTGATCACAACCCTCTGAACTCTGTCATTCAGCCAGGTCTTAATCCACCTCACTGTCCACTCATGTAACCCACACTTCCTGAGCTTACCCACAAGGATGTTATGGGAGACAGTGTCAAAAACCTTGCTGAAGTTAAGGTAGACAACAGCCACTGCCCTCCACTCATCTAACCAGCTAGTCACACCAGAGTAGTCAAGCATGATTTCCCCTTGGTGAATCCTTGCTGACTACTCCTGATAACCTTCTTTTCCTCTATATGCATAGGATAGAGGTGAGGCTGACTAGTCTGTAATTTCCTGCATCATCCTTCTTGCCCTTTTTGAAGACTGGAGTGACTCTGGCTTTCCTCCAGCCCTCAGGCACCTCTCCCATTCTTCATGATCTTTCAGAAATGATAGTGAGTGGCTTATCAATAACATTAGCCAGCTCCCTTTGCACTTCTGGGTTCACCCATGGAGCTGTGGGTGTCCAGCTTGCCTAAATGATCACAAACCTTATCCTAATCTACCAAAGGAGAGTCTTCCTTCTTCCAGACTTGTTTTCTTTCCTCAAGGGACTGGGATTCTTGAGGACCAGTCTTAGCAGTAAAGACTGAAGTAAAGAAGGCATTCAGTAACTCTGCCTTCTCTGTATCCTCCGTCACCAGGGCACCCACGTCGTCCAGCGGCAGGCCCACATTTTCCCTAGTCTTCTTTTTGCTATTGATGTAATTGAATAGGCCCTTTTTGCTGCCTTTTATGTCATTTGCCAGATTTAATTACAGGAGGGCCTCAGACTTTCTCACTGCATCCCTATATACTCTGGCAGTGTTCCTATATTTCTCCCAAATGTCCAGTCCCTTTTTCCATGTGCTATAAACTTTCTTCTTCCATTTGAGTTTTTGAAGAAGCACTTTGGTCATCCCTGCAGGTGTCTTCCCTGCTCTACTTGATTTTTTTTCTCATAGGGATGCACTGATCTTAAGCTTGGAGGAAGTGGTCTTTGGATATTAACCAGATCTCTTGGTCCCCCCTGCCTTCTAGAGTCTTAAACCATCAGATTCCTCCAAGTAGGTCTTTGAAGAAGTCAAAGTTAGCTCTCCTGAAGTCTGGAGTTGCAGTCCTACTTATTGCCCTACTTCTTCCTCACATGATCCTGAACTCCACCATCTCATGGCCACTGCAGCCAAGGCTGCCCCAAACCTTCTTATCTCCAATGAAACCTTTGTTCATTAGTACAAAGTTCAGCAGCACAGCTCTCCTCATTGGTTCCTCCACCACCTGTATCAGAAAGTTACTATCAGTGCTCTGCAGGAACCTCCAGGACCTTCCTCTTCCTGATCAGGTGAGATGTAATAAACACCCACAGTGGTGTCACCCATATTAGCCTGCACCTTAATTCTTACCCACAGGATTTCAACATCTTTTTCATTTCCCTCTAGGCAGAGCTCAATTCATTCTGGTTGCTCTCTCACATAACGAGCAACTTCACCACCACACCTAGATGGCCTGTCTTTCCTAATAAGTATGTAGCCATCTATGACAGCATTCCAGTCATGGGAACCATCCCATGTCTCTGTAATTGCAACAAGATGATGGCACCCAGATCTCTAGTTCTTCCTGTTTATTCCCCATGCTGCATGTATTAATGGACTCCATTTCCACCACAGGATTCAGACTCTGTGGGACTGCCTTTTTATGAGGCCACAACTTATGATGGGGTCACCCTTGATTTGTGGCTTGTCCCCATGGGTGTAGTAACACTGTTCTTGCTGCTGCCTGACAATTGGTATTTTTAACAATGTGACTACTGTGAAAATGGATTAAATAGATGAACTGGGAATGATCCTGAAGTGGTGAACTAGTGCTTTTAAGGTACAAACCTTCTCAGAAGCAGAATCTAGATTTTATTACTTCTTGATATTAGTTCTCATGTGTGTCTTCAGTCATAATTTTGTTGTTCTCTTTGCCCATGCAACAAGACTCAAAGTGTATCAGTGTTTTGATGAGTATGTAAACTGGTTGTGTTATGGGATTATAGAGGTGTTTTCCTTTTGCTTCGAGTGAATTTTTTCATAGATAACTGGGCTGCTTTAGAGTGAACTTAACTAACTGAGGAACTTTTATATTTTTGAAGCTTGCTTATCTTTTCTGATAAAATTAGTCTAATTTTGCATTCCCATATATTTCTTATATTCATCTGTTATGGTGAACAGCTTTCTTTTATTATAGCAAGTTGTCATCTTTTTTCAACAAGACATATATGTGAAAAGGGAACATGAATACAATAACTTCTTGATCTCTTCAAAGAGATGTTTATTCAGCCCAATGACTGGAAGCAAAACTGTTAGATGCAAATTAAAGAAATAAAAACCAGGACCCCTCCTATACATATGTGATCATGAAACCTTAACCATATGAGGTTTTCTTCCTTTGGCACTTTCACTGATAAACATTTCTAAAAATAGAACATTTCTAAACATCAAGTTAATCAGAATAGAGAGAGCCTGTGGATGCATTTAACCCTAATCCATCAATCTGACAGCATTTAGTATGTCCGTCAATCACATTTATTCTGAAAAAGTCAGAATACAATGTTCAAGGGAAAAAGAAAAATAGTAGTATAAAGAGCAACTTGACAAAGTGTATAGGAAGCTTTGGCTCACCAGAAAAATTAATATGTATGTACTTGAATGTTATTTTTTCAAACTTTTTTTTGATAGATCCTTTTGTGTTACTTAAATATTTTAAAGGTTAACTTTCTATAGAACGGTCATACCTACCTGAATTCTAACAGTGGATTTCCAATACTGACCAGTGCTTTCATGTGTAAATATAACCAAAAGACAAACTTACAACTTCTTTCTTGCAAAAATCTGAAAATCCCAGAGCTGGTGTTAAAATGTAAGGTAAAAACATACATATGCAATCACTGATGGCTCACCATGTGTGAATGTCTCCTTTTAAAAGAGGAAGACATGAAGAAAGTTTACTTTCTACAAGGCTTCTTTGGCTTTCAACACACTTTAGTCTGTTGTTCTACTCAAACAATACTGTTTCATTTTTAGGGAATACACAAAACCCTTATCTCCATAGACTTGAGAGACTGAGTTTATTGTTCTGCATTTGGGAGAGTTATACAATACTCCCAAATAATGTAAGCTTCATTTAAATGAAGTTTATTTCTGATTGGCAAATTTCCGTTGCAGAACTTCTTTTACTACTGTTTTAGTATTTTTAAAGTTGGTTTTATAAATAAGTCTGGTGCCATAGGTTATTTTTCTAATTTTGGCTATGCCGTTATTCAACTCATAAGAAACAAAGGAAAAATCAGATGATAATTTTACATTTTCTCGAGGGAGGGTTTTGTAAAAGTATTGAAACTAGTAGAAAATCTTTTTTGCACTCATACTTGAAAGACATGCTGATATTGTGAACATAATATTATTAAGATTCATTATGAAATTACCATGGTAATTAAAGTCAGCTGTGAAACACCAGTTCAGGAGTAACTCTCTCATTTTAAAATAATAGCATTAGTCCTTGTCATGCAGAGAAATGTAATTAATGTAAATTTAATTTGCATATTCCCTGCTTAATTTCTTTTTTTCTTTAATCTTGTAATCACCACAAGTAATTTTTCAAAAAGGTGACCTTAGTGAGTGCTTAACATTTTTCTTAACCTAACAATTGTTAGTTAATCATTAGTAGTGTTACTGTAAACAAAGAAAAACTCCATTGTAAAAAGAGATGCTCAAAAAGTAGAGAACTTTAAGGGAAAGGTAAAAGGTGTATTATTTCATTTAGAAGGGTTGAGATAATAATAAACACATTAAATTACACATATGCAAATGCATCCACAGAGTTCACACCTACTGTGAATCTCCTTAAATGGTTCTTATTGACCAACAGTTACTATCATGCTGCCTTAGATATATTTTCTAATTAGCCAGAAAACACTGAGTCTGGGATTAATTATTTTTAATAGACACATGGTCTAATTTATCTTCCTTCTTCTGTATGAATTATTCACAATCATATTTCTCAAATACAGTAATTATTCAAAGACTATTTTCTGCAGACACTGGTGAATAGCATGTTCACAAAATACATTTTGGGAATGTATTTTAAAGATAAAATCACATTTCTGTTCTAATTTCCATGGGTACAAATCCACAGAGATAAATCTTCCTACATCAGTGAGTAGAAGACAAATGCAACTGAAACAATTGGGACACAATAGAAATTCTCTGAAACACAAAGAATTTCCAGGGCCAGAGAAACACAGAATTGAAAGTATAAATATTTGAGTTGCTGAATTCATTATTCATTTTATTTGAATATTCTATGATTGCTATAGAAAATTATTCTCATTGGCACATCTTCTTTCCAGAAACTCATTTGCTAGAATATTCACAAAAAGATGAACATAAAGCAGTGAGTACAAAGTGAAAGGATTCATTTAAAAGTGAATATTCACAGGAAATTATTTGCCCAGCTGGCAGAAATAACTGTGGTAGCTAGAAGTAATTACTGGATAACTCAACTACATAATTTTAGCCAAGACCCAAAAGACTTTCAGTGCAAAATGGAATCATGGAATTTGGGATTTTTTAAATGAGTTTTGATATTTCTTCAGGCATAGTTCCATGTGACATGTGGCTCCATGTAAATGAAAATGCAGTCTGGATCTGATTCTGTTCTCAGATATGTGAACACTGAATTTATCAATATAGTAGGATATAATCAAAGTAGCTACCAATGTTGCTATAATACTAGCAGGTATTGTATTTCTATGAGAATTAAGCTCTTTTTTAATAAACCTGAGAGTTTTGAAACCAAATGCTGCAGTTAAAAATTTATACTTCGGTCATAACATTTAAAATGTGTAATGTAATACATAGAATCATAGAATGTTTTGGTTTGGAAGGGACCTTTAAATGTCATCTAGTCCAAGCCCTCTGCACAAATTGCATGACTATTTTAAGGTAGTTTTAACTTCTTCGGGCAGATTTCAATAATAATTTGATAACTTCAACAAGTATCAACATGTATTCTGCAACACCATTAGATTACTTCTTAATGCAGTTAGCTGGAATGTTAACAAAAAAGATAACTGAGAAGAAGTTCTTGAATGGGTTGGTTCAAATTACTTTAATGGAAGAGTAATATGCCACTGCTTCCATACTGTAAAATAAACCTTAGAATCATGATATTACATCCAGCACATTAATTAAGAAATATAAGGTTTTCCTTTGTCTCATGTTCCTGTATTTCAAAATGTCATTCTGTAATCATGTCAACTTTATCATTTCACAGAACTTGTCTGTCTACATGAAAATGCATTTTTACCAGACAGTAATACTGGAAGCTCATGCTTAGAAATAACAATAAAGAATAATTAGGGTAACATGACTGGTTTAAATTGATCCTGAATCGCACAAGACTCTCTCACATTTCCTGCTGTCTTAGTGTAGCAGATGTCACTAATCAATCAGGTAAAGCTTACCCACTGAATTGCCCAGTACCTAGACACTTCTGCTATCACCATCAGTATTCTCCGTGTTCTCTAAATTTTTAAAACAGGACTTGATAAATTCTAGGAGATAATCCTTAAACTAATAGACTCCAAAGGGAAAAATTCTGGCATTAGGGCATATGGCCTGTGTTATTCTAGTAATTGTAGTGAGAGAGCCAAAACAGTTATATTTAGTCATTGACTAGATAAATAGGATATTTCATTCTGAATTTGAAATATGTTAATCTGAAATTCTTTCAAGATGCTGAGGTATTCTGTATTCAACCTACCAACAGTGATTCACAGTTATGACAAAATGCATTGTTTACTAAAAATACTTGACACATACCAAGGGCTTTGTACACACATTTTCTTCCTCCCATTTAAATGCAGTCCTATGTCTTTTGTATGAGATGTAGTGCATGGGTATAATGTGTCATAAATAATTTTGCAATAAAGCCTGTAATAAGAACTAGTTCTATAATATGCTTGTTGGCAATATCTTGATCAGGCTTCTCTCTGCAAAAATAATAAGGAACGGCAATGTTCATGTTTGTCATCAGTTATGTTATGTATTTCTACTTGAAAGTCCAACAGTGAGAAAAAATGATTGTCAGATATTATGAAGAAGAGAGCATTCTAACTCTTTGGCTTTTGCTTTTGTATAGAATATTGTTTTACTGACATGGACACAAAAAGAAGGAAATAAATCAGTTTTGAAAGCTGAAGTAGTCCAGGCTAGTAAGAGTTTATCAGTTCTTTATCACTTTTTATCTTGTCTACAGAGGAATCTTGTCATCCAGATGACATTGATTAATTGACTGTTATTTCCAATATTTATGTAATGACATCACTGGATGTTACACATAAAGGCTTCTACAAACATTTGAGAAATACCATTTCTTGTAAGTGTACTAACAAAAAATAAAGAGAGACGAATTATCTTAACCAAGGTGAGTGTTAGAGAGATATAAGCTACTGCATGCTCACTATCTTAATGCTCTGTCTGATGCAAAGCTTCCTACTATGGAAGTGAATCCTGATTCTCCTTCCAAGGTAGAAGAAATATGTAATCTGTGGTAACAGAGAACACACTTATATTAATGTTATTTAAATTTGTGACAGAAAGAACAGAACTTTAAAAACAGTAGATTCTCAGAATCACAATGCTTCAATATTCCAGACTTTCAGTGAAGTATTTCATATACTTTGACTAACTTGATTTAGTTCATATTGTCTTGAACTCCTTATAGTTGAAGACAAAGTGTCAAAATAATGACAAATCCAGTTCTCACACAACTGATAATCTAGTTTTACAGCTTCATATAAAGCGAATAAGTTTTTGCATACTTATCAGTCCTACTGGTTTTGGCTGTAGGCTATGGCTTTTAGGATTGAAGTGTTGTCCTATCAGTTTTTCAAATATTCATTTGATTTTCTGAAGATTAATTTGGCAGTTGGGATACCAAAATCACACATTATTTCCTCCCAGGCTTCCCCTCACCTTTACCTCTATAGTCCCATCTGCTTCTTCCTGTACATTTAAAGGGCCTTGCCTCTGCTCTGTGAAAAGCCAAACTGGAGTCAGAGACACACCACCATCATGCTGTGCAAACACCATTTTATCTCACAATCATTATCACTCCTTAGGCTCTGCCAGAATGGATTTGTCTTCAAGATCCCAGATAATCATTTACATTGCACTGGAGCTATCAAACATAGGTTGTCAGGGTCCTGTCACATTTTAAGATTGGTTGTCTGAATTCCCAGTCAAGTCAGGAGTCTTTCCCTGGGGACATGTTTACACCAGAAGTTATAAAAGGAACACTAATAGCAGTAGAGTACTTAAGACCCCAAATCATTCCACTCATACCGGATATATTGATTTATTGCCAAACTAAACAAAACACAGTAATAAAACTATATCCATTAGAGATGGAATAAGAAGCTTTTTGTCCATCACTGCACTGGCCAAGTTACCTGCTGCAAGGTCAAGAGGTTTCTGTAGGTTATAAAAGATTCTGGTTCCCACTTTTCCTGCCCTCCACCTTTGTTTTATGTATCTATACTATGCTATGCTACCATATACATGAAATAGACCCTGTTTAAATATCTTGTCATAGAATAACCTGAATAAATCTAGTACCTGCTTACTTTTTAACTTATTACCCAGGAAATTTTATATCTGGTATGTCTTTGCCTAATTTTTCACCGTATAAGTTATGCCACTGATTTACATTGTTTCACACCAATTGGCGTACAGTATCACATCCACAATGATAAAGCATCTGAGCTTGATCTGGGCAATACAGCTCTTTGTATTGATACTGAAGAGTAAGAAAGAAAGTGCAATACGTCTCCCAGTCATTTAAGCAAAATATATACATAAACAACATTGTTTCAGCCATAGTATGACCCAAAGAAATTACTGTTTCCTTACAGTTATAGAAAGTAGATTTATAGATTCATGTAAAACTTCATACTTAGTTTCAAATGTCAGCAGATCAAAGTTTGAAGCTGAGGATCCTTGACTGAAAATTCAGAGAGTCCTTCATCACTAGTTATAGGAAGATTAATATTATTCCTTCTGTCCCTCCCTTGGAATAAGGTCTGTTGATGTAGATACAGGTAAACTATTTTGTCTCCTACATATTACATATGCAGTGATTTGTCACTCCTGATGGTTCATTTTATGGAAATTTTAGCAGATTCGGTATAAGAAAAAATATTTCCCAGAAACTCAGACATGATGTAGAAGAGCATCTTATAAAAAGCTAGAGGGACTTTACTCTACAAAATGTATATTAAGATATCATTTATCACTTCCCTTATTCTTCATTTGATATTATATCTGCCGTGCTACAACTACATTACTATTCTAGGCTGTGGCCATGTTCCCGCGTTCTTAATGATATATATCACCATTTGTTTGCATTTTCAGGCAGTTATTTTTGGGTGATTAATTTGGGTGTCAAAACCCAAACTGCTGTCTTCCAGATACTATTCTGATCAGATTAACTGTGTCATTATCCACAGGTATGAAGTATTTCAATTCTAGCCCATTGCTCAGTCTAGATAATTAAGTTGTCACTCCTTTAAGCAATTTATTACGATATAGTATGCAATTGGTTTATTATACATGAAACCTGTAACAGGAAGGTTCCATCAGTGGTTTGCAACTTGATTATGTGCATGACTGTCAAAAAAATAAAATAAAATGCGTGTCACCAGGAAAAAGAATGTAAAGAAAGAAAACAGTGATGCATAGCTTTTTTTTTTTTTTTATTAATGTTTTCACAGAATATCTTCATCTAATCCCATTTACAGAGTTCACCTCTGAGCAGGTAATTCTACATGATAATTGTGAACTTAATAAGTTAACATGTATTGATTAAATAAACAATAAATAATAGAATTTTCAAACCCATATCTATTTGTATTACTCATGAGAAAGGAAAAAGACAAAAAGAATGACAAGGTTTTCATGACAGAAACCCTTGTCTGAACATACTGAATTCAACAATTTAAGAATGTGTTTTTCAGCAGGAATGCGGGTAAACAAAACTTTGGATCCTATCACTGGTTCAAATGCACTTTTAATTTCATTTGAATGCAACTTCTCACCTTCTTTAGCCAGTGGTATTTTAGCATGATCAGGACATATGTGTAGCTGACTTTCTGAAAGGTCATTTCATAGCTGCCTATTTCAGAGGTTTTTTTCCTTCAGAGCAGATGTATGTTGTCATTGCTACAGTCAAAATGTTAGCCACGTGAATGCTAACCTCTTTATTTTTTTAATGTGATGTTAAAGTGGTTTTTTGGTTGGTTGGATGGGTGAGTGGATGGGTGTGTTCTTTTGTGCAAGACTTCAAGTCATTTCTTATTCCAAGAAACATAAAATAATGTTTTATTGTACTTAGGAAGTCAAAGAAAACCACAGTTGAATGGATTGCATCAAATCATATCACAAAGACATATTTGTGTATATTAGGTTGTTTCCTCTGTTTTCTGGCATTATCACCCACATAATGGGTGACATTCATTTATATCACTTCACAGGTTGACCTCCATCCTACATAATGGGTTTCTAACACCAACAGCTTTTCAATAGGAGAGAAGACCAAGGATGAAGTACTTGAAATATGCACTACTTCAGTGACCTAAGTACTCCACTACATCTACTGAGAACAGACACATATGATTTGAATAATTATTTGGTACAAAAGTATAAAACTGTGTACACATGCCACTGTGTATATGTATGATATAGATAAACACACACAATATTTGTCATAGCACTCATCTAGAACTGTGCCCTTTGGATGACCTCCAGAGTCTTAAAAGGCCTTTAAATTAGTAAGAAGCAGCATAAAAGTGGAGGTAGGTAGCGAACACATTAGAAAAGAGTGCAGTCTGAAAAGACAAAATCAAAAGAGGCCACAAATGAAAACAAGTTAAAACTACCATGAGACCAAACAAAGCAATGAAGTTAGTTCCGCATTCATATTAGAACTAAGAGGAAGACTAAGACAGTTTGAGGGAAAAGTAAACATAATGGATGGTGCAGGGAAACCTGAAGTAGTCAATGCTGTCCCCCTCCACCCTTAAAAAAATACCCATCCCAATTAAACAAAACTGTCAAAGCTATTAGATAATTGTATATTGATGTTGTACAAGATCTACTTGAAAGCAAAGATTAACATAAAGTAGAATATTCCACTTTTTTCTTTTTTTCTTTCTTTTTTTTTTTTCATGGAAGCATAATTTATTATATGTGGCTCTAGGCTAACAGGTTACATATGAAGTTTTAGTTAGAAAATATTTTTATAAATAAGTTGTAGGTCCCTTGGGAAGCTGATGTTCTAAATTAAATATTTAAATTGATCTCCATGAATTTTTAAAAGCCTTAGACAGACATTAATATCTTTAATGGAATTAACACCTTACTTTATGAAACCTCACTGTCAATTTTTTCCGAAGTGTATCAAACCTTGTTCTCAGAAGTGTCTTGTCAATTAAATTTCTAAACAGACAATGCATCCAAGACAAAAAGAAAAAAAACAATACAACCCAAACAAAAAATCTGTTCTACTCTTGCAATTTTGTAGATTTAAGCAGATTAATTTTTTCCCCTTTACTGCTATGATCAAATTCATAATGAAATTATCTTTATATGGAACTCAAAGAACTTCAGTGTTGAAATTTCAGTATACAGATGTTTCTACCAATTCTTTCTACTTTAAACTTTGCATCTGAACAGGCAAGGCCACAAATTGCTGCTGGGGTATTTTACATTCCAGTATACAATGCACCACATCAGTTACTTGACTCAATCCAGTGTTTCTTAAAATCAGCAAGAAGTCCCTCACTGACACAGCAATCATGTTCTTGAAGAGTAAAAAGTCATGATCAGGTTATTTTGATTTCTTTTCATGTCTCTTCTATGAGTAATTTATGTTCCCACACCTCAAATCATAGGGATTATGATAATTTTTCTCCCTTCACCTACCAGAATAAACCATAAAAGTAAACAAGGTTTTTATTCATGTGATTGTCCCTGGACAATCTCATACAGGCCAGACAACATCTAGGCCTTCATTCCAAACTGTTTGCCAAAGAAAACGTGCCAGCAGCCCCGTGTTCCCTGCTCACTTCAAAAATCCATCTGCTATAACAAACAATCCTGTGTTAATGGTCATTCTGCGTCTGTACTTTATTGAATTTATTCCTATTTTTGGGGGGTTACCTGTAAATTGCTTGAACTACTTCCAGCTTTTTTCCTACTGGCCTCCTACTCTAAAGAGTTCTACACATTACGATACTATATAAATAATTACCAACATAATCCATAAAACAAAATCAGAGCAAAAACTGTTTGCAACCTGTAACAACTGCCCACAAACAGAATTATGACACTGAGTATGACCATACAGATATTTTTTTGCTTCCATTCTGTGGATAGGACTTCAAAACTTACTGGCTTTCTGACAACAAAAACTACTCAAATACATAAATCAAATGACTTCTTTTCCTATGGCTTAAACCCATCAAACTTCAGATGTCATTGAGACTCCATTCCTGAATTTTTGAAAATAAGCTAGCCAAGGATTTGGGTAGCTGTACTTGAAAGACTGGAGCCATTTCTTTCTGACCCAAGTATACTCAATGCACTTTGATAAGTCGCTGTAACAGTTAACAGATTTCTGGGCAAGATATTTTGCAGAGGAATTCCTTGTTGATCAAGGACACGCAGTGGCCCTTGAAGGATTGGGCAACCCTGACTTAAGACTTGTAGAGTAGAAAATAATGGTATGAGATATTGAGCAAGAGAAAACACAGAACTTGAATAGAATGTGTTAACCACAAGGGAGGTGTGCACCTGGTATGTAGCCAGCTATAGTTAACCAATCCACATAAGGCTTAGGACACATAGCATATAGTCGCTAACCAATAGAAAACTTCAGATATGCGCATAGACGGCCTGGCAGACTATATAATCACGCACTTGTGAAGCAATAAATGAGAATGATATGTAGCCATATTGGTGTGATTATCATTACTCAGCCGGCTTCCCGCGGGGACCCTCTTCGATATTTCATGTTTTCACTTCAAGTTCTAAAATGCCTTGAGTCTCTTCAATTCCCACTTTGAGTAGTTGATACACCAGATGGCTATGCTGCCATCTAGAGGGACCTCAACAGGCTAGAGAAATAGGCTGACAGGAACTTTGTGAAGTTCAAGGGAAGTGCAAAGTCCTGTCCCTGGGGACAAACAATTCCAGTCACTAGTATATGACTGATAGTCACCCATCTGGAAAGCAGCTAGAAGTCCTGTTGGACAACAAGTTGAATATGAGCCAGCAATGAGCCCTTGAAGCAAAGGGCTTCAATGCAAAAGCAAAATGACTAATGATATCCTGGGCTGCATTAAGGTTTGTTACCAGCAGGCTGAGGGGCCACCAGTGGAGATGATCCTTCCCCTTTACACAGCACAGGTGGTAAGGCCAGATCAGGAGTGCTGGATCCAGTTCTGGGCTCTCCACTGTGTCCAGTGAATGGACTAGAGTAACTCTCCTATGGGGAAAGGCTGAGACTGTTCATCCTAGAAAATTAAAGGCTCGGGGCAGATCTCAATGGATACACATACCCATAGGGAAAGTAATAAAGACAAGAAAGCCAGAGTCTCCTCTGCGGTGCCCAGTGACAGGACAAGAGGCAATGGGTACACTGAAACTCAGAAAATTCCATCTGAACATTATATGAAACATTTATTTTTCACTACAAGAGTGACCAAGCACTGTCACAGATTGCCCAGGGAGGTTGTAGTCTTCCACCCTGGCATTATTCAAAAGTCATCTGGACATGTTCCTAGTCATGGTGGCTCTAAGTGGCCCTGCTTGAGCAGACCAGATGACCTCCAGAAGTCCCTTCCAACCTCAACCACTCTGTCATTCTGCAAACTCTAAAATACAGGATATAGCTATGTTCCTGCTTTACAAGCCACATTTCAATGAGTATACAAACACATGTCTTTGGAAGTTATTTCTCAAACAGGATTTCACATAATATACAATATAATAAAAAAAGCTAGAAATGGATAAACCAACAAAAATCCTGCTTGACTAAAACTAGATGCCACACAGAATGAAAGAAAGCTCATGAAAGCTTTGTCATTCAGATACAAGTACTTCTGGTATTCAAGTGTAAATGATTCCATGTAGAAAGAAGTGAGATGTCAAAAACACATCCAGGACACTGTAGAAATAAGAGTTTTTCTAATAAAGTCTTGAAAGAGATGTACAAAATGTCAGGCTTTGTTTACATCTATTAGTATCTATTGACAGTTTGAAGAGATATTCCATAGTACAAGAGTGCCAAAGGAATCTAATGAAAATGTGCAGGATCATCAAGTCTGCATATACAAATAAGAAAGGATCTTCACAAGTGAAGGATTAAAACAGTTCACTGCTCTGTTTTCCAATGTCTGACATTACCACACTCACAAGCAGCAGCACATAGCCGCTACAGACACTACTGTCACACAGAAAAGAAACAATTATCTACAAGACTTCTTCACAAGAACTTAAAAGTTACCAGTAAAAGCACCTAAAATTTGCCTAAACCGTTGCAAATTATCATTATTTTTTTCTGTAAAAAAGGGTTGCTCTTGAATATATGCAAGATTGTTGTCTGAGTTTCAGGTTCTACATGCAGCTACCAACTTTCAGACATACCCTTTATAGACTTACATCTTGATCTGGCTGATGACAATGTTTTACTTAACAAAGGTAACAAGCAAAGGTAAATAATAATAAAGGTAACAAGCAAAAACTTGATAACTAGGAAAGCATAAAGGCAAGAAGAAAAGTTCAGTTTACTATAGACTTTTGAATTTGTGCTATAAATTTAGTACAATATTATTTATCAAATTCTTTTTCCTGAAACTCATCTTGCAAAGCAAAACACATCCTTCCACACCCTTTCATAACAGCTAAGCTAAGGAAGAATAGCATGTGAAAAGCAAACCATATAAAACCCGTTGCATGCCTCTGCAGCAGGAAAGGTACAGAACAGTGCCACAGAAGCAGACAAAACCACAAAACAGACAGCAGTAGCTACCCAAAAGGCAGATTTATCATAACCAAAATTACTCAGGACTTCTGACAAAATTAAATTACAACTTCAGATGTCAGTCAGGAATTTACTACTACAGAATTAATTCCTAAACTTTAGGGAATAGTCTTTATAAAAAGTTGAACCAAAATGTATACACACTCACTCATAAAGGGAAAACTTCCCACACAAGGGTACCCAAAAGGGGTGTCTCAATTGTAGGGGGCAAGGGCTCACTGAAGAGGATATCCAGAAGAAATATTCACTCACCAGAGGCTGGGTAAGGACTCAGTCTGCATAAATATCTTTGGACAGTATACCAGTCCAAGGGGAGGATTCACAACCACAAGGATCACTTGCTCTGAGGGAATCAATTCAAAAGTCAACCCTGGTGGAGCTCCATTTATGCCCTAGTCAAGTGTGAACTGTGGTCATTCTAATCAGTTGGTGGCAAGTACACAACAAAGGCAGGCTAAAAACCTGGACCCTGAGGTGCAGATTAATCACCATGAGGCACCATTTAAAGTCTGTGAGGGGCAAACCCAATTTTTATCACTAGGTTTTTGTCAGGGCAGCTGCACTTGCCACAAACAGCTTCTGAAAGAGAGTGATCAATGTTCACTTTGTTTTTATTCACATATGGGTACTTCATCATCCAGATGAAAGGGGTACTTTTTTGTTATTGTGGTTTGTTTTGATTTGGGTTTTTTTTTGTGTTTTGTTTGGCTTTTGTTTGGTTGGTTGGTTTTTGTTTGTTCGTTTTTGTAAGTACAACTGATAAACAGCAGAATATGTGATACTTTTGCAGCCACTTCATTTTAAGAGTGGGGCAAAAGAGAATTATGAGCTTACTCAGTTCAGGACTCCCAAATCAATAATCAATGCAGGTATTACTGCAGCATTCTGCTTTCTTTATTCTGAGGCATGTAAACAATTACCCAGGTCAAATTACACATTTCATCTAAGCAACATGAACAACAGTTTCTGTACATGCTTGAATGCAGTTCTACCTTGCCTATACCTTTCTTTAATTATTATGATAAAATCTTTACAGTTGTTGCAATCCCACCCAAATGCTATTAAAGATCCCACAGTGAGTTTCACTGGGCTGCAAATCTTCATGAAAACCTCATGCCCAATTACACACCAGTGAATGCTTTTGTTCGTGTTTTACATTGATCCACCATGATATTAAACAGAAAGCCAAAATAAGCTCTTTCTTGCAGTCCTGACTTTTCCAAGTAGTTAAAAAATATGAAAATACATATTTGCTACATAACTGTACTGCGCAGATAATTTGGCAAATATGCTGTTGGTTGTTGTTGGTTCAAAATAACATTTTCTTAAATGACCCACTTTCCAGGGAACATTTCTGATTTTGTCCTTAATTCCATGCTCTCCACCCATTTTCCAGATATGGGCAGAAGGACAATTCTTTTATTAATCAAAGGTTCATATACTGACTACTGTGATAACAGCCTCCCCATAAGTATACTGCTACGTTTCATTAACTAGTTGAAATAAGGTATGTGAATATACATAGTCACAGAATCACAGAATCACTCTAGTTGGAAAAGACCTTTGAGATCATAAAGTCCAAGATTATCTAACTCTGCAAGTGCACTACTACACTATCTAAGCACCCTGTCAAGAGGACCCTATCTAAGGGCCCTATCAGGGGGAATTGCCATCCAGGGATGGCAATTCAGCCACTTCCCTGGGCAGCCTGTTCCAGTCTTTGATAACCCTTTTGGTATAGAAGTTTTTTCTTAATGTCCAACCTAAACCTCCCCCCTGGTGCAATCTGATGCCATTTCCTCTTGTCCTGTCAGTTGTGACTTGTGACAAGAGACCAACACCCACCTCTCTACAACCTCTTTTCAGGTAGTTATAGAGAGTGATAAGGTCTCCCCTCAGCCTACTTTTCTTCAGACCAAACAACCACATTTCCTTCAGTTGCTCCTCATAAGGCTTATTCTTAAGACCCTTGACCATCTTCTCTGCCCCACTCTGGACCTACTCCAGCACTTTGGTGTCTCTTATACTGAAAACCCAAAACATATACCCAAAACTAAACACAGTATTCATGGTGTGGCCTCACCAGTGCCAAGGACAGTGGAACAATTACTTCTCTAGTCCTGCTGGCCACACTATTCCTGATACAGGCCTGAACACCATTGGCCTTCTTGGCCACCTGGGAACACTGCTGGCTCTTGTTCAGCCAGTTGTCAGTCAACACCCCCAGGGCCCCTTTCTGCAGAGCAGCTTTCCAGCCACTCCTCCCCAAGCCTGCAGCATTGCAGGCGGTGGTTGTAGCCCAAATGCAAGATTCAGCACTTGGTCTTGTTGAAGCCCATATGATTGGCCTCAGCCTGTCGAGCCATCCTGTCCAGGTCCCTCTGAAGAGTCTTCCTACCCCCCAGCAGATCAACACTCCCACCTAACCTGGTGTCATCTGCAAACTTACTGAGGGTGGTCTCAATCTCCTCATCAAGATCAGTGATAAAGATATTAAACAGGAGAGACAGTGACCCTGGCACTGAGCCCTGGGGAACACCACTTGTGACCAGTCACCAATTGGATTTAATTCCATTCACTACCATCCTCTGGGCCCAGGCATCCAGCTAGTATTTAATCCAGCACAGTATACAGCCATCCAGGCCTAGGGCAGCCACTTTTTTTCATGAGGATGCTGTGGGGAAGAGTATCAAAGGCTTTGCTGAAGTCCTGGTAAACAATGTCCACAGCCTTTCCCTCATCCACCAAGATGGCCACATTGTCATAAACAGAGATGAGGTTCATCGAGCAGGACCATGCTGACTGGGCCTGATTGCCTGGTTGTCCTGTAAATGGTGTGGTATGGCACTTAAGATAATTTGTTCTAGGACCTTGCCTGGCACCAAAGCCAGACTGACAGGTCTGTAGTTCCCCAGATCCTCCTCTGGCCCTTCTTGCAGATTGATGTCACATTTGCTAATCTACAGTATCTTGGGACCTCCCCTGTTAGCCAGGGCTGCTTACAAATCATGAGGAGTGGCTTGGTAAACATATCTGTCAGCTCCTTCAGCACTCTTGGGTTGCAACCCATCTGGCCCCATAGATTTGTATGGTGCAGCAGGTCAAGAGTTACCAGCCTATCAACTCTTGTGTCTTTGCTGCCACATAGATCATCATCCCCCACCTCCACCAAGACAGCTGACTATAAAACCCTTACTACCACACTGCCCCACAGGCACTGGCATGCTGCTACCATGCTCCTCTCTAGCAAGCCCAGTTTTATTCCCATCCCCATTTGAATCTAGTTTAAAGACCTTTCAATGCACCTTGACAGCTCTTGCCCCAGGATCTTTTTTCTCCCTTGAGACAGGAATTCCCTATCTGTTGCCAGCAGGCCTGGTGTCAAAAAAAAAGCAGCCCATGGTCAAAAAACCCCCGAAACGCCACAATTCTACCTGTGGAGCCAGCCTCTAAGCCATGTGTCAATCAGGTACGTTTTCCTGTTTTGTTTCTTTGTTTTTTTCATATTCTTCCTCAATCTGAAGGGATTAAGAACACTACCTGTGCTCTCCATCCTTCAACCAATTGACCCAGTGCCCAAACATCTTTTTCAATTGCTTTAGGACTTCTGTCTGCATCATTTTTTCCTTAACATCATTTTTTCTTAACCATCCTTTTTTTCTTAACAGAAGCAACCCTAATGCAGGGGGCTGGATGACTCATCCCAGGCAACCTCCTGCATGGACCTTCAACTACATCCTCAGTTGCCTGTCCCTCAAGTTCCAGAGCCTGTTGTGTAAGGGCAACTGGGAAGGTAAGGGAAGCTGGGAGGGGATTCACCTGCCTCCCCAAGTAGGGATCTGTTTTCATTCCGCCTCATTTCTTATGTCCCCTTTTTCTGCCTGGTGGCAAGAGAGGAGGGGATTCTCTGCTTCTGGTGGAGCCTCCAGCTGCTGCCTTTGCCTCAGGGTGCAGCTCCACCGATCTCTCTCCCTCTCCCTGAGACTTCTGAATCTTTCCAGTTCCTCTCTCAGCACTGCCACAAGCCTGAGCACATCACTCATTGGTTGCCCCGCACACAGGGGTGTCTCTGTTGCCCTCAGGTACCAGTACCAGGCTCATGCGCTCCCTGCAGCTGAGACCAGCACAACCGCAGGCTTCTGTGGCAGCCCTGACTGGGTCCCCACAGTCCTTTTGGCAACGGTTTTAGGCCAAGCGGTGATCATGGCCAGGTCCTCTTCTGGGAGAGCAACGACCACTAGTTGAGTTTGCCTCTCAGTCCAGGAAGGGAATCAGTTACCACCAGCTGAACTTACCACTTGCACTGGTAGAGCTCCCAGCGCATGCCTCCTCCTTCCCAAAACACGGACCCACAGCCAGAGGGTCTCTGGGCTGCGCGCGCTGCTGCACCCGCGCC
>JAAGNO010001944.1:0-13739 GCA_033439905.1 Ceryle rudis
GCAATAGCAGTTAATATAGAGTTAATAAAGTTAAGGGAATTTCCTTCTCCAGAATGACTTCTGACATGCAAAGCAGAAGAGCTGAGAGCACCTCAGAATAAGGTTTATAAAATGAATACCACCGACTCCTGAATCAGATCAGCACTGCTATGATAAAACCAGTGTTCTTAGGCATAGAAAACTGCAATATGTCTGAATGACTTCTACAGCCCACAGTACTACATCCTTTGTTTTGACATGAATATTGGGAAGCACTGGCTATTACACACAGAATTCCTAATGCTCTCTGTCTTTGTGTAAGACATACCCCATTACAGTGAAAAGCAGTTCGCCTTTATTCCACTCCTAGAAGATTTATAGCCATATATAAGGTCGTTGTTGGCAGCAGGACTAAAGACTTGCGGTAGAAAACTGATAGCTTGATCTGCTATAGCTCACAGCAGCAAACAGCAGTGGTATTTTATAGTGTTACAAATTTCCACTTTTCAAAGGACTCTTTGGAAGGAAAGACGATGAGGAGAGTTGTTTCATTAAACACTGATACAGCTGTGCCATCATGGGAACGATGGCAGAAAGGCTGAGGAACTTCACCCAGTACCTTGCTTTCAGGCTGGCAAGGTGGGAGAGGAGTCTGCATGCTCCATCTCTGAAGTACATCAAAGACCCACCTCTCACCTCCCTGGGAGCACCCATATCAGAAAACAAGGAGGTCAACAACACATGGCCAAGAAGCCTGTCCAGGGAGAAGCCAATGAAAATGCTCTCAGTTGACCACACGTCCCAGTGAACACTTTGTATTCTGAGACCTCTCTGTTAGCTGGTATTTAAGCCTTTTCAAAAGCTGCCATGAGTGCTCTGTAGCTTCATGACTGCAGTTGAGCCAAAATGCTTTATTACCCTGAAGTAAACACTGGTAGGGAATGTCAATTAATTTTCAATCAAGCTTGCTGTCTCATTCTGTACATTTAATACACAGATACTTAATAATGCACTTTATATTTAAAGATATCTACAATCAAGAAATATATTTTGAGAGAGTAGTCGTATTATCTAACTTAACTAATCCAACAGCCTATGTTAACAGTTTAATTAGCACTAGACAGTCCACACTGCCACTGGCAACTCTGTGAAAGGTAACTGCTACTGATTTGCTCAGCTACCTTAGGTACACAGTGTCACCTAATGTTATATGAAAGGAAAGCCCTCCAAAGTTTCTGCCTGGCTGCCATTACCTCATGCAAGAAATGCTGTGTTCCTCCTTGCCACCAGCTCTTCATTTGTGGCTCTCAGGAGACCAGCAGCAGCACTCTCATCAAGGTACAGATAACCATACTATACCATTTCCATTATAGCCCCCCCAAATCAATTGATTTACATGGCTTTTCTTCCATGCTTCTAGGCTTTAAATACTTCTAAAATACACTTTATATCATTTTTTTCACTCCCTTCAAATGTACCATTTTGCAAACGTGTAAAAAGCCGAACAGCTACTTATATTGGCAGGTTTGAGTCCTTCCACACTTCAATTCCAACTGGTGCAAACTTTTCGATTTCCAGTTGACAAGATCAAAATATGGCAAGGAATTTGTGATTTTCATGGTTTATATTTGTATTCACATATTTATTTAGAATGTATATGAGCTTTCATAAATATTGCCAGTACAATGATTTTCTAGCCAATAGATGATCTAGCTGAAAACCAGCTCTTTCAAAGGTTTAAGTATTGCCATTGTAGCAAGAGATTGAGATTTGAAGACAGAACCATAGTTATCTATTCAGCAGTACAAGCTCAGGTAGCACTTTACAAAGGCTACTTTTCAGCTGCACATTTGCATATAAAAATTATTTTTTACTATAAAATGTTTCCATTGTCAAGCTACCCAGAAGAAAAAAAGTATTTTGATTTAGATGTAAAAAGAAAAAAAAAAAAGTTAAAGGGTAATTAAAGGGTGGCACTTTTCATAATTGCCATTTTAATCCTTCCCTCACTACTGCAAGTGAGAAGTATAGACAGTGGCTGCATCTACCTTTCTGTGTAAGAGCACTTTAACCTTCCTCATTTATTAATTAAGGGTCAGCTCCAGCTATCGAAGCAGTCAATTGAAAAACTCCCATCAACTTATATTAAGTGAGGGATCCTAAGGTCTTGCAAACTGCTGTGGTTGTTAGAGACACCAGGACCTTCACCCTGCTGTTAGTCTTAAATTAATGTGTTGTACTAGTTCTTTTGTACATGTTTTTTTTCTGTGTGTATGAAGAAATAAGGAATGGAAGATGAGTATCCTCACTCAAGTCAACATAGAAGGCTAACATGAAGAAGCACACACTGCTTAACATACACCCAAATTTTCCTTAACTTCTCTGACTTACAGAAGCGACAACTTAGCTTAACTAGTGAAAGCTATAGCCATAAGAGTAATGCTCTGGTTTAATAAACTAAAAACACAAGCAGTCTTTTTTCTGTGTAGGAAATGTTTTATATCTTGTTTTGTAAAGACAAGGTCTATTCAATCCAGTACATCACAGCACCAAGTTATATTCTTGTTATGAATTCCCAATCCAAACAAAAGCAAACTGGAATCTATGAATATTTTTAAGAATCAAATATATTTAAGCAGGAAAAATATGCCAAGTCTGTCTTCCTCCAGAAAAGCATTAATTTAATGGAAAAAAACCCTTGTAAAGGTTTGGGGTTTTTCTCTGAAAGCAATGTGTTCAACAGAAACCTGCACCATATCATCTCTGCAACCTGTGCAGCTAACCCAGCAGAGGCCCATCAGATTGAAGGATTTGCTCATAGATTAATACCTGCATAAGGAAGAGCACTGGGATAAATAACCCTTTATAGCTGTCTCTCAAAGTTCTCTCTGTCCCCTTTTCTCCGTTTCCTTTCTCACGCTGACAATGCATAAATTTAAACCTTTCAGAGTACGCGTTAACTCTGAAATAGTCACGCACACCCCTCTCTATTCATCTATGCTCGTTACATACACATCAACTTGGTTTTTGGCCATCATACTTGAAAGGCACTCATTCTGAACCCAGCTTCTTCCCATTTCTGCTTGTACAAGAGTGATTAGGATCTCCCCTATTTGCACAACTGCTACTTCTGGCAACACTAAAGTTAGCTACCTGAACGTATGAAATAAATGATTAGCTGGAATGCACCTCATAAGCTCTGTTTTGCATAGGTAGGTGATGGAAAAATCTCTCCCTTTCTATTTGAAAGTATTATTTTCTTTAGGCATTTACACTCAGCCATCTGACCTGCATTACATCGATTCTCCTAGGCACTGCCCAACTCACTGGAGACACACCGGAAGGGCCATAGCTGGTCTTCACCAAATAAGTCCCCTCCCCAATCCTGCCAAGTTGGTAGCACAGTAAAATGCCTGGAGTTCCCCTCACACATCTTTAGAAGAGCAGGAGCTCTTTAATGGCTACAGAATGTCTTACAGGAAAAGATGCTTTGATGAGCAAAGCCTATAAGAACACACCCTGACTGAAAGGTGTTGACCCTCATTACAAAGTGCTCATCCAGACGGTGCTCAATGTCAGACCATGCATACTGACAGAGCAAACTAAAATGTGGGGTGGTATTATGGCGTCACATACAACCAGAAGAGCAAAACAGTCAGAAGGAATCATGAAAACCACTCTGATACTGCAGGCTACCTGTTGGTACAGTTTGTTCTAACACACAAATATAACTTCTCTCAGTGACAGAAGGCTGTAACTCCTGTAACTTTCTAGATGTGGTATAACACCCTGGGTAACTGTTTCCTTTGAAATTAAATGGATATTTTTCTGTGCAGAGAGGGGAGATCAATAGCTACATGATTTTAGAACCACTTTGTGAATATATTTTATGAACAAGATCAGCTAGATCCACTTATACCAGTGCTTGAACAACTGCCAAAGATTTGTAAGAAACACTCCTGAATCGCAGTATTTTCATTAATTGGAAGATAACCGACTCTGCAGATTTGTAGCATTAATTGGAAGATAACCGACTCTGCAGATTTATACCATAGGTTCTCCAAAGGAAAATTCAGCACCTGCTATTCAAGTCAACCAGCAAAGAAATGGAAAAAAAACCCCAACCACCCATATTTTAGGCAACCTTTTAAGGAGGACTAGCCATGAACAGCAAACAGCTCATGAAAAAATCATTCTAAACTGTATTTGCACAATCTAATTGCCAAGAAGAAACCTACTAATGAATCAGCTTGTAAATCATTCATGTTTTAGAATTCAAAGTACGTTTGCACCAAATCTTAGGAGTTACCATGAGGAAGGAAAACTATTAAAATCAAACATAGGAAGATTTTGTAGATGCTATCTAGGCAACTTCAGCATGAGATATTTTCATCACAGTATTTTCTTTGTAAGATACACTAAATAACTAAGGTCACAGTATTTTCCCTTTCCAAACTCCTCTTACCTAGCACAGTTTTTTATTGCAGAAACAAAGAAAGCATCAAGATTCACATCAATGGTGGATACTAAAGACAGCACAGCACCAGCCAGAGGTATCATTTCTACCAGTAATAGCTGTAATATCCTATTCACAGGCTACGTGAACAAATGAAAGGCTGCGCACGTGGAAATTTATATCGCTTAAGACATCTACACTGTGAACACCAGAGCCTATCACCCTTCAAAGTCACTCAAAAGCCACAGGCTCTACAGCAAGCAGCTCATCTGACCTAAGCTACAAGTCTACTTCAGGCTGAGACGTCTCACCCTGGACATGCCCAATTCCTTCCACTGCCGTCCAAAGGCACGGAAATGCCTTGTGTGTTGTACACAGTTACTCTTATCTAGCTTAACCTCAGCTTCAGTATCTTTGGAGCACAATCACCACTCTTCCCAAGCTTATTCAGTAGTTATTCAGTAACTCCTGATCTCCAAACTTTCCACATGCTCTTAGCTCCAGTTGGAGGAATTCATTCCTCAGTGTTGCAGTGTCTAATTAATTCTGCTGATACCAGCAAGCATCACTGGCAAGAGGCCTGCCTACCTATCCTAGGGATAATTACTGGTTACTGGTCAGAAGATACATCACTTTGTTTTCTGATTCTCAGAAAGTGGAGCATGTTTGATTTTTGGTTTGGTGGTTTGTTTGGGGTTTTTTTTTGAGGGGTGTGTGTTTTATTTTGTTTTGTTTGGTTGGTTTCTGTTTGGTTTGGGTTTTTTTGTAGTAGTGATTTTGCAACCAGTTAAAAAACTACAGCAAATTGGGTTTTTTCTCCAACAGCATGGCATATTCCCAACACTGTGACCCTAGTCAATCTCTTTTCCCTGCTGGTGCCAGACAATGGACAACCCATAACTGTTTACAATCCATTTATAGAAGATTTGTCATCAAAACCAAGTAAGTTTGGCTAATATACACCTTGTCTGGTATTTTGGATTGTAAAGTGCAAGTAACTAAGCAAATCTTCAAAAACATAACCCAGAACTTCTCATACTATCCAGCAACAGTTAGCCTTATTCTGTGGTGCAGGAGTCAAGCACAGACATATGCTCATTACTTATTGAGTCTTCCATTACTTATCAAGTCTTTGCATTTTTACTTTGGGGTGGCATTGCCTGGAACTAATGTAGGTTTGAGAGGCAGCAGGCAAGCAGTTGTGTAGAGGAGCCTGTTAACTCCCACGTACTGGAGGCTTCTCTACTCCAACTCCAAGCAAGTGCATTCCCAAGGTGTGTTGGGGACCAATGAACAGTAGTTGTGACTGACAGGGTGTCCCAGTCCCAAACACTCCCACATGGCTAGCAATCTTCCACCATCTTCTGAAGTTTAAGGACTCACCCATCTGACACACCCAGACTCAATTGCTGTTGTTTATGGTTATCAGACAACAGATACACCAGAGCCTATATAGCCTGTGAAGGGTATAGCTGCTTTCCTCCTCAGGAGGATACGCCTCTTGGCAGGCATCATCCCAATGCTGAGATCCATATGATGGATCCTAATTCAATTTCTACTCTGAAGCAAAGCCTTGATCATAATCTTGAAACACATCAACCAAAATGAAGATAGCTGTATCAGTGATCACATACATACGTATTGCCAACTCTTCAGCATTAACCTGTTCCTCTGGAAAAATTGCAAATTACAAGGTGAAAGGAGACGGATAAAGACAAAATGCATTCACATCAAAAGGAATCAACTCCATAAAATGGGCCCATAGCAGCAATGAGCCCATATGTCCAGAAGCTCAGAAAATGAGCATTTTCAGCATAACCTTTCTGATCCACCTCTTCAACATATTTCCACAGGATGACTGATGGCCTGATTACAAAAAATCATTACACCCCTAGCCAAAGCTTTCTTGCTCAAGGAAAAAAAAATTATTAAGAAGGAATAATTTCTTGCAAGTCATACAAGACCTGTACAGTGAGTTCACATTTACTTGGGAAACACTTTAGGCCCAGAACTTCAGAGGTATTCAGATGCTTAAGAGGGAATTAGATGATTTTATGAATCTGGGCCTCAGTTACTATGGTGACAGGGACCATGGCAAACACTCATACATAAATAGGCCTTATTTCACCAAGGGTTGTTTTTCAAGCTTTTCAAGCTACTCTGCTTTTGTCTGGAAACAGCTTTAGATGAAGATGTTAGTATGAAATCACCATAGTCTGCTTTCAAAATACAGAGGGCTTACATAAACCTATTAATGCATTTCAACAGGATTTTACTTTACATGGCAAATTGGACAAATCCTCAACAGCAGTTTGTACTTCCCTTTGCTCTGGGCAAAAGCCACAAGAGTGAATGGAAGACTTCTGGCCCCTATTTAGTTGCCATTTGTTTTTCATGTGGTGTGATGGCCCACCTCAGCAGCGGAGCTCTGATTTTGCTTTCTAGGAAAAACAGTGAAACATTCTGGACCCCTCCCTTCAAGAAGGGTACTGAGGTGCTGGATCAGGTCCAGAGGAGAGTGATGAGGCTGGTGAAGGGACTGGAGGGAAAGTCTTATGAGGAGTGGCTGAGGGAGCTGAGGTTGTTCAGCCTGGAGAAGAGGAGACTCAGGGGGGACACCTTATCACTCTACAACTACCTGAAAGGAAGTTGTAGTCAGGTGGGAGCCGGGCTCTTCTCCCAGGCAACTGGTGACAGGAGGAGAGGGCATGGCCTGAAGCTGCACCAGGGGAGGTTTAGGTTGGATCTTAGGAAGCACTTCCTCATGGAACATAGAACACTGGAATGGACTGCCCAGGGAGGTGGTGGAGTCGCCATCCCTGGGAGGTGTTTAAGCAAAGATCGGATGCTGCACTTAGTGGCATGATTTAGCTGATGTGGTGTTAGGTCATAGGCTGGACTCGATGATTTCAGAGGTCTTTTCCAGCCTCAATAATTCTGCGAATTCTGATTTTACACAAAATCACTAAAACCTCCTACCAGTACGAAGATATGAGGAGCAGAGCCAGGAAGGAGGTGGTGGAGGCCCCAGGGAAGTGGTGGAGGCCTCATCCCTGCAGACATTCAAGGTCAGGCTTAATGGGACTCTGAGCAACCTGATCTAGTTGAGGATGTTCCTGCTTAATGCAGTGGGGTTGGACTAGATGACCTTTAGAGGTCCCTTCCAACCCAAGGCATTCTACAATTCTATCGTTCTATGATTCTAATATTAGGCACGTGAGCACCTGAAAACTGCAGAACTCTCATACATTGGTAAATCACAGCCTATCTGAACAGTTGAGAGCTAGAAATAATGGTTAGTGAAACCATCCTCATAACCATAATTGCAGAAATGCTCAAGAATGAAAGGCTTTTCTGCTTGGTTGTTGAGCTGACCGAAGGGTTCTTGGTGTCAGTATGCACTTGCTGTATGCTGTTTGAACTGAGCCATGTTCATGTTTTGGCTCAAACAGCCCCAAGATTTCCCAGAAACTATGAATGGATGTTTGCTCATATGGGAAACATAATTTCTGCCTGTCAAGTTGTTCTTCATTCACTTTAAATCCTGACAACTGTGCTTCCAGTGCTCCTGGCAGCTGAGGGAGAAACTGTTCTACACATGATGGACGCAACAAGGCATAAATTACTGTTGAGGGACACTCCTGGCTTGCCTTAAAACAGAACATAGTTGCAATCTATGACAAACACATTAGGGAATGAGGAACAATAAAAGCATTTTAAGGAGCTCACAAGTGGCATTTTTAGAATCATAAAATGAAAGCATCTTAGAGGGAACTTAAAACAACTTAAAACCCATAGCATCACAAAATCTCCATACAAATGTCATTGCTTTATTAATTGAACAGAAACTATGAATCAAACTCAGGAATCATCACTGCATATGTGAGAGGCAGCCAAAAGAAGTATTTTGTAACTTGCTACAATCCTTCCCATATTGTCTGAGGATTATTCTATTAAAAAAAAAAATGGTTATGGAAATTACAAACTTAAAGTAATGCTGTTTAAAGTGTCCCATTAGTTAATTCTGATATAAATTAAAACTGCTATTGATTAGAAAGTTCACCCCAGAGGATGCATGTTAAATAACCTTCCCTTTTTGCAATTTGTGCTGCCTGGCAGCAGAAAACCTCATGAAATCAAAAGTAATTAAAAAGTATACTAACAACCATAATTTCCTAGAATCCTCCACTGCATCCTCATCTTGTAGAGCTGCTATGCAGAAACTCTGAGCCCCCCAAAATGTAGTAGGTGCCTTGGATTTTCCTTTTTCTCATTATCTAGCTCCTAGGAGATAGAAACCTGACCCAGGAGGCCAGGAAATGCAGTTGTCAGATGATCAGTCCATAGGAGAGAATAGACACCTACTGTCCTATATATTCTGGGAAAGACTCTGAATAGCAAATTCATCATGGCTGTGAACCACTGCAACCTCACTAGAGCAAATTACAACAAGTAAGGAGCAATACTTACAACCCTGTTTCTAACCTCCCAAGTATGATACCCTATATAGCAAAGCCACACAAAAAAATCAGGTTAGAGAAAGATTCACAAAGTGAATAGAGGACTAGTCACACGCGTGGGATATTGCTGTGCACAGGGTGGCACACCCTGCTCAGATGAAACAAAACACTCAGCAACTTGTGAGAAAAGACCCACAGATTACACCTTCAAAAGAGTGATAATGTTGACATTTTATGTTCAAGAGTTTTTACAGAATAAAACCAGAAAAAAAAAAAACCCAAAAAACAAAAACCAACTAAGATGGAAAAACATTATCATGTTTGACCTCTTTGAAGGGTTATTTTAAATGGAATGATCAACAGTTAAGAACATCTACAAAATCTCTCTTTCTGCTTCCAGGTATCGTGTACCTTAAAAAGCCAAAAGAAACAACATGTTGCAGCTGACAACTGAAATCTGTGTTACAGCTTTTTAGCACTCAAGTTGACACCTATGTCTGTTGAGCTAGAAAAGCAGGAAAACTAATTCTCTTGGCTAGCTTCACAATGCTATTCATGCTCAGTCACTAAAAAGATATATTCCTTATTAGAAGATTTCTTAAACTTTGTTATTATTGAGGGGAGGGGTTAATTATTCTTTGTGTAATTACCGGTAAATTTGCAGTCATTGCAGCAGGACTAATAGTTGTGACAACACTGATGCACGTGTAGGGGCACGTGTGTTGCTACATTCTCATAGTTGGATAAAAAGAAGCCCTCTACCCTTCATTAACTTTCAAGGAAAAATATGGTTTAGAATTTATTGCTGCTGGGATCCAAAAGTCCTGAAAGCGTATTCAAGCTAAAACAAAAGCCTGGGTACATTCATGCATTACCTTGTATAGTGATGATACCCTTTTGGGAAAAATGTAATTGAGTGAATAAATCTTAAGCTAGACATGGATTTAACCTATAACCCTCTTGCATTAGTGAATCGAAGCATTCTACAAATTCATCAAAATTGGAAAGCTTTTATTAATGGCTGCAAAAAATATATCCCACAAAAGCTAGAAATTGCGACAGCCTCTGTGTTACTCTGCAGCATCACATTACAATAGGCTGGCTGTTCTAGAAATGATCTCTTCTCAGATACAAACCAGATGGGATTTGAGCACTAAGGTCTGATCAGAAATTTAGAGGCCTACTAATGCTGTCCTCCACAGCCCTGGGCTCAGATTCCAGCAGGATCACAAAGCAGGAGAACACAATTCCAAGATGTTTACTTTACAAAGGTTTTTCAGATAAAATCTACCACCTTTTCTGCTCTGTGTACTTTTTAACTCTACCTATCATGATTTCAGCACTATTTCTGAAGATTTGTCACACCTCTGATGATTTGATATTAACTTTGGTAACATCCAATATCACAAGGAGCAGAATGAAAAGTGCAGAATATATTTGATGAATATTTATTCAGAGTTCTAAAGACACTCATGAGAAGTATGTCTGTGCCCTTTGTACGTTGCTTTCTGCAAACATCCCAGAAAATGTACGACGAGTATGAACGATTACAGAATGTTCTAGGAAAGTAAATACTGAACCTGTAACTGTACACTAGAAATCTAATTCTAAGGGTTATGTTCTAAAAGTGAAAGGCAGAAGCTTAATACACACCCTGTGTCTCATCCAAGGGTTCAATTTTTGAATTGCAAGATCTCAAAATGGATTGCTGGCGAGCGTTCCATTCAAAAAGGATGTCAGCAGAAATTACTTGGTGTACAACAATCCACACTGAAGAACAGTCTAAATTTTATGGGCAATTTTCAGAATAATAGAGATGAAATTCCTAACATAGAATAAATAATTATGTTCTTAGCCCAGCCCGCTGTCACCAGTTTACTGGTGGAATGGTTAGGAATTTTTCTAGAAATGGATGCTGAAAGGAAACTTTTTGTGCAGAAGCCGTATTTAAAAGACAATTAAATCCTAGAGGGATGTGTGAAAGTCCATCATTCTGCAGTACATATTTTTAGCTATTACAATTTTAGATTTCATTAAGTGTTTGTTCAGTGTGACAGGGCAGCAGGAGATAAGTGCTCTGGTGTATCATTTCATACTCTTTTATCATCTGTCTAGACCATCTGGCTACAACTCAACACCGCATGTGCCTAAAACAAAGGTAGATGAATGAATTGTCAAGGGACTCCATCCAAATAAGTTATCTATGAGAATTAGCAGAAGGAGAGAGAAACGGTAAGTGCTTCACTATAAAAGGCAGAAGGGCTCTTTCCAAACATGCTTAGCTTGTGACTCAAAGACTATTAAATGTGATGGGTACAAGATATTTCTTATTGTTGCTGCTCATTCACATTATAGATCTATTGGGCTCTTTTTCATTATGCACGATTTTTAAACAGGTTATTGAAAAAGGCAACAATTAGATACATATTTTCAACCTTACAGTTTCATTCTTATATCACCCTGCCCTTTGAAACTCTGCCATTCCCTTGCATAACAACATATTCATAGCAATGCAAACAAGAAGGAATTTTGACAGCCTGTTGCACAAACCTTCAAGAAAGCAAATACTTTTACTTAGCCCAAACTATTAGGCAAAATCTTGCTCTGTTGAGATTGGGCAGCCATCAATTGGGTTTTTATTCAAGATGTGTCTGTCCACTAAGCCAGTGCTCCTCACAGGATGTTTGATACTGCATGTGTTGATACATGTCTGTGTGCTTCAGAGTAAACTTGGACACTTCTGGGTGCTCAGCTCGTACTACTCATTAGAGAGCGGCTTTCGGGCTCACCAGCAAAAGGTTAGAACTGGGAATCAGCACTCAGTGATTCACTCACCTGTCTGACAATATTGTTTAGGCCACTGTCCCTGTAGAAAGAATGCAGAGACTTCAGTACGTTCTGGTTAGGTTCCCACAGTTAGAGACAGGAACTCCTACTTTGCACCGCCAAATTTTTCTGTTGTAAAAGAACCTAGTAGTACTTTTGTTCATATTTTCTTTCCCACAAGCCAATATCAAAATAGTTATCATCAGGACAAAAGAGCTCCCTTTCAGCAGAAACCAGAAGCAGTAGGATTCATTTAGTGGACATCCCTGTTCCAGGGTGTTGCACCTCCCAGGGGTCTCCAGGGCTATTTCTGTACGCTACTGAGAGCTCTGTCTAAACCATTTACTCCCACTGAGACAGCCATCACTACTTTTAGTGTACCCGCTGTACATTTGGGTTAGAGGTCCACTTTGATAGGTCACATTGCTTGTAAGTAATCCAGACACAAGAGCTTAACAAAAGAATATGAAAGATATAAAGGTCTGTTTATATTTGTTGTTGAGGTATTGGTTCAAATTTATGTATCGCACCTTTGTACCACATAAGGAGATTTGTACAGCTCTCTGAATACCTCTGTGAAGGCAGAACACCCGCAATGGTTGGTTATAAAGCAGATTCTGCTGCAGCATGTCAGTTTTCATCTGGCAGCTGTTGGGCAGGTTCTCCAGTTCTCTGCACAGAGCTACTGATTGATTTGTTTCTTTTCTTGAAACAGGAAGGTTACCGCTTCCTCTGCTGCTGTCTTTGCCTCCTCCCTCCCATTTGGCAGCTATTACAGAAAACTCCTGCAGCAACAGCTATCACTTCAAATCCTGTCTATTTTTCACTAGAAGCAGCAGATGTACCCATAACACTTCACTGAAGTTAGTAAGGGAGTGTTGACATGATATATCTGTACTACAAGATCACTGTGGATTTACTGGGTGCTTAAACCTTGGTTCAGGAGAGTATTTAAGCATGTCTTTAACTCTTGATGTTTACCCATCGTTTTCAATTTCTCCACAATTACATACATACGTAAAATACTTCTTGAACAGAGACATTACACAGTAAGCTTCTCACATTCATCCTTATTCTTCCTTGGCCCCTATGAATTATTCAAATGTTTTTAAATGTCATAACAAATTTATAAATGATTTAATATTTCTTTATTCAATGTTGACCCATAATGATTATTTTTGTTCAACCACAAGTCAAGCAGCCAAATGAAAGTAGACTGTTACTCGTCTTATTGCCAGCAGGCTGACAGTAAAGGAGGAGATGTTGAGCAGACTTGTAATGGGTTTTGGCATAGCCTTTTTTGTTTCTTTCTTTCTTAGCATGAACATCCTGTTGTCGTCATCTCTGAGAAACACAAAGAGGTAGAGAGGTTCTAGATAAGAAAAGCTACTTTGTTTATAATGTTCCTTCAGCTTGCAGTGCAGATGTCTTCTAAGATCTCCTGCCTACACATTTCTTTAAATGTAACTTTGAAGGTTAATTTTTATCCAAATAATTCCACTTACCAACTTTTAATAAATATATTTTTATTGGTTTATATTACTAACAATTTAAGATATTTTAATTAATATAATTTGTATATTAGTGCACTTTTTAGTGTAATTTTTTTGTAAACTGTAACTGTTTCCCTTCCCTTCATGCTTCACCTAATATACGACTGTAAAATTAATAAATAAGGACGGAGCTTAAAAAAACTTTCTCTCTCCCAAATCTCACTTCCTCTTAGCATGAACTGTTAATAGAGACACACAGTCACTGTTGTTGTTTCATTATTTGCATTCTTTTAATACACAAACTAGTGGGGTCCCACAGGGGTCGGTGCTGGGACCAGTTCTGTTCAGCATATTCATCAATGACCTGGATGAGGGCACAAAGTGCACTGTCAGCAAGTTTGCTGATGACACCAAGCTGGGTGGAGTGTCTGACACATCAGCAGGCTGGGCTGCCATCCAGCGAGATCTGGACAGGCTGGAGGGCTGGGCAGGAAGAAATGTTAACAAAATTCAGCAAGGGCAAGT
>JAAGNO010001946.1:0-10104 GCA_033439905.1 Ceryle rudis
AAGAACTGGGGTTGGGGGGTTCAATACCTGTGAAATAACTGGCTGGTTGGCTTTGGGAGAAATTTCATTTGGGGGGTTCAGCTGAACACCATCTCTGGGAGTTTATGATTCTGCCCCAGCCGGCTGCTGGAGGCTGAACTCAAACGTGCGCGGGGAGCAGTGCGCGTGCGGGCGCTCCGGGCGGGCTGCGGGAAGTTCCCGCCGCTCCTCGAGCCGCGGTCGGAGAGCGCGGAGCCCCTGGTAGCGCGGCCCTGACCGTTCGGGGCCGCCAGCAGGGGGAGGTTCGGAGGTTGCTGCCCAGCCGCAAGAAAAGAGCGGCTTCGTAGTGAAGGGGGAGGGCGCGCAGGTGCTGAGGGAACCGAAGGAGGGTGAGCCCGTTGTGCGGGGCTCTCTTCGACAAACACCTCCGGTTTGCTTGCTATAATGCGAAAAAAACCCCAAACCCTAAAGCCAGTCACTGAAAGATTTTGGAGTGTAACTGTCACCTTGTAGCAGGTAGGCAGCAATAAAGAAATTGATTTTTCTTGGTTATTCGGAGCACCTCTGTGTATGTATCTTTCTAAATGGATTCCTGGATGTGTGTTCACTGCACAACTGAGAAAAAATAGTGTTGCCTGTGTTTCAGGGGCCTGCGTTGTCTCATAGCTTGTTCTCACATCATTCTCTACAGATGCGATGCTTATGCTGCACAGCTGTGTCTAGTTTATTGAAGGCAGCTTCTATGAAGGTGTCAAAGTGCACATACATGGCTGGTGACCATGTTGCTGACATCTACAGTTAGCAGAGCAGTCTGGCCACAGCTGCCCAGTTGCATAAAAAGAGCGACTTCTAAGTGAACGAAAGGGTGCAGATTTATATATTTTATCGTCCTGCTTAATCTCACTGCACAGGCCTCTCTTCTTGGTGTATTCCCTACATTTTGTAAGACCACATCAACTAGAGTGCTCAGGCTGCGTATTCTTTCTACCTGATTCTTCAAACTACAAGGAGCAGCAGAAAGAATGAGACTGCGCAGTCACTAAAAGGAAGAGAGACAGGAGGCACACACCTTGTCTTTAGAAACATAGAATGTCATCTGCAGTTATTTTGCCTTCAGAATAGTTCCCCGGACCTGCTTTGCTGTGCCACTTCATGAACAACTGGCAGTAACCTAAAAGCAGATCTGCCCAAATGAGTGTCTGGGAGGAAGCATCCTTTTGTCAGCAGTGTGTTTTTCCTCTAGTTTAATATAGTGATATAGGACTTCCAGGCTTTCTGCATCTTGCTTTCAGCTTTTGTTCTTCTCGCTGTTGGGGCTCGTGGTGACTTTGAGGTGTGTACAAAAGGCTGTGTCTTTTAAAATACAAGAAGCAGTAACAACTAATTTCTTGTATGTGATTACTGTAGTGTCAGTCCTTATTTACCAGTAAAAATGACTTGGTTTATCAGAAGTATTGGCAGTCTTTCTCTTGATACCTGAATTTATGCTGGCATGCCTTTCATAGTGAAACCCTTCAGCTGAAACTTTAAAGCTGATCTCTGTATTTAAAACTTAATAGTAGAGTAGTTGTTGTGCCAGTAAGAGGGTAGGGGAGGTGGGACATAGCTTCTGAACTCAGCAGGAGCACAGCGTAAGAGGCTTTTAAAGTTAGTAATGAAACTGTTGTATATAAGAACACAGTGTAGTAGCCTTTATGTTTCCTGTTTTTTCTTCAGATGAACTATAGGAATACTGAGTATAATACTGCAGAGGTGAAGTTGTACTGGTTTGGCTTTGGGCAGGGAGGACTGACTCTTACATGCTCTGTGTTTGCAACTCCATCAGTGACAACAGCACTTCTGTAAATCTTATGGCTCTTGCACATTAGATCTATTTTAGTGATGCACATGACACCGTGCAGGTCTACTGAATTATCACTACTCCTCTGTTAACTGCATTTTCCTCTCCCATTCTTCCACTTGTCTTACTTTCTTTGTCTTGATACTTTGAAAATTCTGCACTATGAGCTTGCGCTGATGCAGTGTTTTACCGACACCAAAAGGGAGGGATCTTCTCCATGTTTTCTTTCTCACTGCTGTTAACTTTTCACTGACATTTATTTGACCTTTCTGTAGAAAACTTAAACAGAAAAAATGGGTTAAAATAACTTGATGAAGAGTATTTTGCAAGCTAGAATTTACACAGAAGTGGGAATTAAGAGAATGAGGTGTTAGATAGTATAAGGTTATACAGGTTATATAGGTTATATATATAAGGTTATGTCTTGAAACAAAATAAAGATTTGGAAATTAGTTACAGAGTCTCTAATACTTCCTAACCAGGTTAATCTCACTTTTTATGTCTTTTAATAGTTCCCTATTAAGCTTTTTATTTCCTCTTATCTGACTCAGTCAAATACATATTATCTGAGAAAAATAGTGTATGTATTAAAAAAAAATTAAAAGCAAGCTGGCAAAGGGCTAGTGTTTTATTCACTCTTCCAGTGCTTGTCTTATATCTTTGGAATGAAAGCAAGGGAAAGGTTATTATAATTTAGCTTTACAAAATGAAATTTGAGATACTCAAAAGTAATAACATCCATAAATATGTTCCTTCAGTAGGTTAATTCTCTCTTACTGCCCCTTTTTTTTATGTAACTAGAGAACAGGAGAATGCATCTGAAAAAAACTACAACTAGAATTCTGCGTGAAAATACTGTTTTTCAAAATTGTTTTCTGTTTAATGTACCGATGAACATTTGACACTGCACTCACTGTGGCTTTAAACAGTCAAAGAAAACCTAACCCCTCAGCATCAGCAGAATGAAAGAATTCGGAGATGTAAGCAAGTCTTCCCCACACAAAGACGAAATTGATGGTGAAACTTTTTCATCAGAGTGTTCAAACTTTGTCTTTTTATTCCATTGATTTGTTCCGTGTTACATTAATTGCTGGAACTCACTGTTACAGTCAGACACGCTGGGCCATGAGATGTGGGATATAACAATCATTAAGGAGGGAGGGAAATAAGTAGAATGAAAACAGCTTACTTCAGAAAAATGGGCTTCAATAAATTCAGAAAACACATAGGAGAGATTCTGTGAATGTCTAGGAAAGATAAATGAAAAGATATGTAGGACAATTCGTACCTGTACCTTATCCTGCTGTTGAAGGCACAAGTACAAATTACCCTAATATGGATGAAGGCTAAGTGGTATAGAGATAAATTCGCTTGGCTATATCATGAGGCTTTAGTGACCTCAAAAGAGAGAAAAAACCCTCTGTGAATCAGGTTAACTGGCATGGGTGCTGGCAAAATAAAGGAACAGGTAATAACTTGTAAGTATATTCACAAGATAGTGAAAGCTGATGTGAAGTTGTTAGTTTGACAAGGTAAGTTCTTATCAAAATTGTTTTCTGAATGGACAATACTTAGAAGCTTTTTAGAACTTTTTGTGTGAAAAATTAAAGACTGTGGATTATGACTTTGCTACACAGGTCCATAGCAGGTTGGAAACTGTACTTGGAATAGTCAGAAATGTTACCCTCTCAGCTGGAGGGGAGTATCTAGAAAGATCCACCAGCTGTCTGTCAAATTTTGTAACTACTCAAAGTTTTTATTAGTTATTTGGATGAAGAATAATAAATTATTTTTATTGCATTTGCAGGTCAAACTGTGTCATATTAGCAGTTACAAATGTCATTTCTATGTTCTCTTAATTTGTATACCTATTTACTCTCTCCATTTACAAGTTATGGACTATTATCCACTTCCCTTGTAAAACAGACTTTATCATGAATGTTTATTAATACGATTTTAAAATACAGTCTTTGCTGAACATAGCCAGCCTCTTGCAGCAGTCCTTTGTTACTTTGGGTTACTTGGGTGTAGGACATCCTATATCCATTACATTTTCCCCACTTACCAGTGAGTCATTTCCAGTATTATTTGTGTTTTACTTTTGTGGATGGCAATCCTTGTGGGGTCAGCAGAGAAAAGATACTAGGTTTACTGTATTCCAGAGCAGGAAAGTATGTCAGTCTTCCCTCGGGTTTGTATTACCTTGTGTCTGAGCATAAGTCAGTTTATTCTGTCTCTGATTGTAGGTGGTTACATCCCCTGCCTTAGGTGGTGGTAACTAGCCTGCCCACAACTAAAGACATTTCTGAAGAACATCCTGTGCTGGTCACACTTGCGTACAGCAGGGTCACACCACGATTTGCACACTATTGAAACCTATCAAGAAGTTTAAAGATATGGGATGGGGGAGGAAATTTTAGTTTATAGAAACTAAAATATACACATGCAGAAAAATTCTGAAGCTCAGTTTTTAAAGAAAATAGGAATTTTAAGGCGTGGAAGAAACAATGCTCTCTCTCTAAGTGTTGGAGAGCATTATTTGTTGTACATTAGGAAAATCTGCAGCATATATAGTTCATATCTTTCCCTGTGTTGTAGCCATACAGAGACCAGTGCAGGTTGGGAACACACTGGAAAGAAAATTAATCGTAGAGGAAACTTTGTAGAGATACTCAGCTGTTTGTACAGGTTCCTCTCCAAGGTCACTGCATTTTTTCTGCACCATGCTTTGCTGTCCTCTGGATTTGGGGAGGACTGAATAGCTCGAGCACAGTGCTAGACCTGATGTGCTTTATCCTTTTGTACTGTACTTGAGCAAACAAGCTTTTTCAGAAAGAGGGTGCAGAACAGATAGGTGCTTCTTCTCTTTCATGTCTTCGACATGGTACGTCTAATGGGGCTGGGCTGGGCTTTGTTTCAAACCAGCAGGTAGATCCCACTTTGAGAGCTATAGTGAGAAAGCACGGTAGTATCTATACCTTCTTGTGCTTCAAGCAGAAGTTGGCTGGCAACTTTATTTTGGCCTGCCCTGGTCCTTGGTGAACTTTAGAATAGTAATACATGGAGTTTATGATGCAAAGAATTAATGTTTAGGTTTTCTTAGAGTTGTAAATTTCTCTCCCACACTTGGTGCAGAGTCCAGGACATTCTTGGACCGTGGGTCCTTGTGTACGTTGGTAAGGAGTAGGAGGAGATCAGTGGATCCAAGTGATTGATGTTGAGTTTCCTTATCTCCATTATATGTGATTCAGAGAGTTGACTTCAGATTAAGTTTAATCTGTTTCCCAGGACAGAGCATTTGCAGTACTAGTTTGACAATCTCAATGTTAGGTAAGTGCTGCAGATGTGGCTTTCATGTTGCCTTAGCACCTAATATCCTACTAATTTTTGAAGTGTTCTATAAGTGAGGATTTTTTCATAAAAGCAAGCTGTGCACCCAGAAACTACTTTGTTTACTGCGTGCTGGTTTGGATCTGAGGCAGCATGGGATCCACTACAAATCCACACTTGCTTTGAATCAAGTCAGTACTGTAGATATGATCTCAAAAATATCCTAAACACTGGGATGTCCAGGTCAAACTCAGGATGTAGCAACTCTACCCAGTGACCACCTTTGCCTGTTTGTAGTCACAGGATAGTTATCTTGCATTCCTGATATTGACTGTCTGTGTATAATTAGGTTGTTAGAAGAAGAGGTAGAAACCAGAATGTGTTTCCTTGTGATATAGGGAATCATTGTGGAGATCTCAGCAGTGTTATCAGATGTCAGTGACTTGTACAGGTGCTGATTTTAACAGGTGTTTTGCCTTGATTGGGTCTAAAAGATAAGATCTTGCAAGGGTATCATTGTTCTCCTGGGGTGAATATACAAAGGATTAGCAATTTGGAGAGGAAGAGAAGGAAAAAAGCATTAATTCTTTTGAAAGAGACAAAGTGAACATTGAAAGTCCCTAGACTGTAAGAATACAAAGTTAGTAGATTAAGTAAATGAAGTAATTGCTAGAAATAGAAAAGAAGTTAAGAAAAATTTCGAGTGTCAGTACAAAGAGGAAAGACCCTGAAAATGGAACTCTTCTGCCCCCAGGGATATAAAAGAATTCAGAGTCAGAGTATTAATTTTCAGAAAATACTGAACTTCAGACATGGTGGGCCTGAAGCTATGTTGTTTAACGCTTATTGGGGACTTCAAGAAACTGTCATCTTTGAAGTCAAGTCAAACCTTCAGCACTTTGTTGAGGTAGGCTTAATTTAAAGAAAAGATGACTCAGTATCTAATGATATTCTGGAAGTAGTTATTTTTTTACAAGATTACGTGAAAGCATTGACAGTGATTAAATAATGCAACTACACCATGCTTGTCATGAGAGGAGCATCAGGCATAACTCATTAACTCTGAGATAAGTCTTCAGTTGCCAGTCCTGAAACTGGATGTGATAGAAAATGGGAATAGACAGTTGGGTAGTGGTGATGGATGACTCATTTCAGTATCGTGGACAAGTATTTCGCTAAACAGACTAGATTTATCAGTATAATGCATTTCTTCTCTACTGTGTAACATACTGTCAGGCCATTGCCATAACTTTGCTACATGATGAATTGTTCTTTCTGCAGAACATCAGGTGAGACTTAAAATGTTCATGTTTTTTAAAATTGCAAAACAAATTCCTGATACGGTTTATGCATTTATTGCCACCAAATATATCTTGCAAGTAATAGCTTATTCCATTTTCAATTAAAAATAATTTATAAAGACTCTTGAAAACCAATTTATTAAAAATATGCAGGAAGATAAGAGGGACTAAATATTTAAGATCTGGTACATATTTTTCATCTTTTCCAAAGTCTGTTTATTAAGCAGCTTGTATGTAAACTTTTTCAATATCTTCATTTGTACTTTCATCTGTAACAATGATTAAGAGTTAAAATGAGCAGTCTGTGAACTACCAGCATATGCAAGTTTTTATAAGAACAGTGGATCAGCAACGAGAGGGTAGTTTCTTTGAAAGATTATGTATCAATACTGAAAGCATGGCTCAAATTTTCAGGTTTGCTTTGGGGAAACAGCAGACTCAGATTTGACTTGATTTGTAGCTGCAGCTTACCAGAAGCAGCTGCAAAAAGCCCAAAGCAAAGTTTTTTATATACTGCATAAATGCTGTGTTAGGGGACATATGTAGCCTGAGCCTGTGATAAGTGCTTTAAAAAGGAAGCTGACAATCTAAACAAGTTTCTCAGTGCCCTTATAAATACCATCTAAAAGTGGCATTAACAAGTTTCAGTTGTAAATATTATTGATAATAATTGAGTGCAATCACTCACGTTCACATAAAAGGCCTGTATCTTGTGAATTCTTTTCTTCAAAAAACAAGAATGTGCAAGGGAGAAATGGCTGTATAAGGAAAGGATACTGAGTGTTCAATTGTGTGAAATACATGGGATGTCCTAAATCTTACTGAATCCGGACCAAAAGAAATACATACTTTTTTTTTTGGTTTTATGAAAGCTAGAAAAAAATTACAATTTTGTTGAGATTAAAGGAAACCTTTGTGATTGTTTTTGTAGCTGCTTGTTTTCTGGTTTAGATGGTGGCCTGTTTCCTTACTGTGAATCAAAAGTATAGAGGAGAATTTCTACTTTTCTTCAAAATATGCCTTCAAATAAAATCTTATATTGAAGACTATGCTGAAACACTCCTGTAATGCTTTACAGGGAATTGGATAGAGTGGAAGGAACAACATCGTCTCTCCAAACATATCTTCTGAGGTTAGAGCTGTGCTCAGAGAGTTGTTGCCTTTCTCTCTAACAGGAGTGAAGTCAGAGGAAGAAGCAGAAACAAGATTCTGGTTGTATGAACCATTTGTAAAGTGATTATCCAATATTACAGATAATTGTACAGAACATTGTGGAACATAAAAAAAAAAAGAGTTTGGCAGGCTAGTTTTTTAAGTGTTGGTCAAAAGCTAACAAACTCATTTTAGTTTTACATGTCTGAAGTTACATAAGGTAACTAGAGAAATACAGAATCTGAATTATGATTAATGAATGCAAACCCAAATTTTAAAATACTTAATTTTTGGATATGGAAATAAGCCTACTGAGAAAGTGGTGTGCTTATTTTATTTAGTTATTTTTTTCACATAGGGAGTTTTCATCGAGATACACATACTTTTACATCCAGTATTACCTGGCAGGTACAAGTTTGTCCAGATGGTGGCAACGTTGTTTCAGGAACGGTGCAGTAACTGAGCGCTCACTGAATGTTCATCCTGGGTGAGCCCATAGAGCAGAGAAACCTCGCTCTAAATTAATTGTGTGTGTGTTTGTACAGAAAACTTGCACTGCATACTGCCAGCTTCTAGGACAGTAATTCTGGAATGACAAAACAGCTTTTCAGTCTATGTTATGCGTTATTCAGCAAAGCAATTACACTGAAGAGCTCACTTCAGGTTATAAAAGCATTAATAAAAAAGTGTTTGGGTGCAGTAATATGTTTTTCCTTCAGCTGCCAGAATTGAACTTGCAACAGGCATCATATGTTAATCTTGTTAACTTGAAAACCAGGAATAGCAGTAAGTAGTACTACAGACAGGCAGTAACTTGCATGTTATCTGTTGCTGTGGCCATGTTTGATCTTCAGTGTGTACATTGATACTAAACTGAGATGCTGATCTTGTTGAATTTTGCCTGCTTGTTGTCAAGGTTTAGGGTCAGGGCTGTCCACTAGACCTGTAACAGACGCTCTCTGTTAACCCCCCTCTCTCCCCAAAGGGGAAGAGAAAAGGAATAAGGGAGAGAGACTTAGCCATTAGAAAAGGAAACTAGAACCGCTTTAATGAGAATAATAATAATAAAATAGAATATATGCAAAAGCAGTATGTATTTCCCAGACACTGTCTGGGAAAACAGGCTGCTGACTTCAGACAGTGCCGTTAGTTACAAGAACTGAGCTGGAAAGTAAAATCACTGAACAGAACCAGCTCTGTTCTCACTCAAACCAGGACAGTAGCAGTAAGTTCTATATGCTGTGAATTTGTTACTTTTAATTACTGGAGTTTTGTTTGAGAACCTGTTTTGATTCTTTTAGTGGAAGTGTGTGGGGGAGGTGATTGGTTGGTTGGTTGTTGTTTTTTCATTTTGTTTGTGGTTTGGGTTTTCTTTGTGTTTTGTTTGATGGTGGGGTTTTTTTGATTGTTTTACTTTTTTTTTTTTTAGGTGTTCAATGGCCGAAAGAATCAGATAGTAAAAACATTATATTTTTAATTTCCTTGCATTAATAGCTTTCCTTTGCTGTGTATAGAGAAATAAGCAGTATAATACTGAACAGATAGATGTGTTTAATGGGTGAAAAAAATCTTACTTGATTTTGTTAATCATGCTGATTTAAAACAGGTGTCACCTGCAGGGTTCGGAATAACAGTCCTTTGGGTGGTTGTTACAAACATGTTTCATTAGGCATATTTTTCCTAAGACTTAAAATAACTACAAGGTGCCTGTGCTGTCTTGAAATTGCTTGCACTTTGTTTTCCTTATCTGTATATTAAAAAGTCATTTGACTTGCCACTACATCATTCCACTGTAAGTTTGCAGAGGTCAGTCTATTGTGGGTTTACAGTGGCGGGAGGATGACAAGCTGTCACAAAAATAGAACTTTGTTGCTTTCCTATGAAACTGTCAGTCATCTTGCCCATATTTTATCCTTGGAACATGATCACTTAGAGCTAGGAGTATTTTGAAAGCATGATTGTTATATCAGTCAGGACTGTTGGCATATCATCATATCTCCTTTATGGCTTTTAGTCTAGGTATCTTGGAATACAAGGAGAATTAAATTTATTTTTCTGGTTCAAAAGGAGCAAAAAAAATTCCATTAATATGAGTAAGAAGAAGGTGTATAAAGCTTTAGAGATTGAAATGGTATTGGCAGAGTAAAGAACTGATTTAACATAGAATGGAAGTGTGTCTGTAGCAGGTACAGGAAACATTTTTCTAATACATCTGTGTAATTTCAGGTCAGTATTTATATGAATTTGGGTTACAAAATTATAAATACTGTCAAAATGCTTTGATAATTGTGAATGTCATGTGAAAATTTTTAATGTCTCCTTTTGCTAGTACCTTATTTTGTATTATAGAATCATAGAATGTTAGGGGTTGGAAGGGACCTCTGGAGATCATTGATTCCAATTGCCCTGCCAGAGCAGTATCACCCAGGGCAGACCACACAGGAACAGATCCAGGCAGGTCTTGAAAGTCTCTAGAGAAGGAGACTCCACAACCTCTCTGGG
>JAAGNO010001946.1:13815-25096 GCA_033439905.1 Ceryle rudis
TTTTATACAACATAATAGTTTTATATCTTTAAGAATTTCTTGTGATGAAATAGAAACAGTCGTCCATGCTGTTAAAATGTACTTGATCTTGTTATATGGATATTTCATAATTTAAAAAAAAAAAGTTTGCTTAGTCCATTTGTGGTTTGAGAACCAAGAATACAGTATCCAGAAACAAATCATGGCATGGCTTCTGTGTGCACCAAAGATTCCCAGGTTGTTCTTGAAATTAAGTGGAAAAAATGACAGGTAGTTCATGAGGTCAGCTGGTTTTGTGAAATTTCTGTCCTCTTGCATCAAAATGACATGCCATCTAAGCAGTTTGAGCCAAAGCTGGAAGACAGGCAGCTCCAGGATTTGGATCTGAACCAGATATATAATAATATGGGATAAAGTCCAGAAGACTGGAACCAGGATCTCTTGTGAATCTAAAGGTGAAGTGAGATTCACCCAGATGATTCATGTAAGTTTGCTGTTGCTGAAAGGGAGAGATCCTGTTCTTTCTTTACCTTCTCTCCCTCAAGATGGCAGTAGCGTTTATGGTACTTGTTGCTGTGCCAGTTTAACTCAACACAGTAGGGGAAGTTGAGCGAGTGGTCCCATCATCTGTGAAGCTGGGACAAAGGAGGACGTGCATCCTTTGATCTATGCATCCTTTGATCTCAAGGTGATGTGGGAGGTTGGTGACTCTGGATGGGGGAACCTAGGAGATTTGCCAGGGGATAGCCCTCCCTGTGTAGATTAATCTTCAGTGTTTTTGTAGGGTTACCTATGTGATTCTGATCTTTGTTTTGTGTCAGAACAAAACATGTCTATTTTATATGAGAAAGAAATGATAGTACTGGCTGAAGTAAATTTAGTATGATTTGTTGTTATGATCACAGATTTTTGGCAGATACATTAAATATTTTTCCTGAAGAATCCATTTAACCCCGTCACCATAAAAAAAGGTTGCCAAATTAAGGATTTTTAACAGACTTCACAGAAACTTTCTGTGACTTTCCGCTGGAACAGTGGTCTGTATGGTCTGTGCAGATCCCATATGATGGTGAGGTAGTGCTTCTGAGGAGCTCCTTTTCTGTGCCAGGCCAGGACTTTCCTCTGAGAGAAGGAAGGAAGTACAAAGCCCAGACTCTTTGGAGGTCCTATTAATGTTTAGACTTTTTCAGCAGCCACAGTATTCCTGAGTGTGTTTAATTCTGTCACTCTGAGTCTGAGGCAAAGTATCAAGGAGAACTAATTAATTGTCTGATTCCTGCTGTTCCAATCTGCAACAAGGCAGTTCACTACAGTCCATGACTCTTCCATGTTCTTTGGTTGTTCACATATTCCCTTCAGTAAAAGAAAGGCAGATATTCTACATCAGAGTTAGAGGTTTTAGATGCCTAACCACAACAGCCTACTAAAATAGTCTCAAATGTACCAGAAAACAAGCAAGAAATGTGCTAGTTGTGTAGTTGCAAGCTAGTTGTTGTATATTTGGTTTGCTTTAATAACATGGAGGCAGCTGGTGAGCAGACAGTTCAAGTAAGGAACAATCATGGGTCACACAAGCACCCTGAAGCCAGTTGCAGTCATGCCTACAAAAGAAAGAGAGCTTCAAACAGTTACAGATTCTGACCTGCCTCCAGAGTGGCAGCTGTGCACTGGATATCTCTCTCTTTTTTTATGAATTGTGACTCTATATGTCTCTAAGCTTGTAGTAAGTTTATGTACAGTAACCTCTTGTATTAAGAATAGTCATCAAAATATCTTGCAGTAATGCATTTGTAAATTATTAAAGCACGTAAGACAACACATTTTTTAATACATATTACTATCTCGTGACCCAAAAAAGACTGTGCATTGAGTTTTATCACATGGTTGCATAGCTATAAATATTGTTAGTTTGCCATGGGAGGGAGTCACCTTATTTCAACCAGTGTAATTCAGGGGGAGGGACAGAGAAGGGGCAAACACTCGCGTTTTACTACCCAGGGGGAGATGGAGATGTTTAAGCTGCTATTGTGCTGGATGCCCACATCTAAAGGATGATCTGAATTTTCATCCTGGAGGCCTGTTGCTGTGAAAATCTTGCTGCAGTGGAGAGCAGTAGGAAGACACAGCTGCACTTTCCTGAATTTCCCACCTTAACACCCTCTCAGATAAGGAGAAGAATTAATCAGATGGTGGGTGAAGATAGAAACTGATCATCAAGGATTTGTGTTATTCCTTGCTAGAATTTATGAATCTGTTGTGATGGAAAAACTGATATGCTGAATTTTTTTTTTCTTTCCTCTCAAATAGTTTCTAAAGTTTTCTGCAACTTGAAAAAGTTGATTTGAATTGATGACAATTTCATTCTCAAAGTGGTAGAGGAACCAATGAGAAAAGGTGCGATGCTGGACCTCGTTCTCACCAACAAGGAGGATCTGGTGGCTTATGTGAAGCGCAAGGGCATCCTTGTCTGCGGTGACTGCAAAATGGTGGAATTCAAGATCCTTAGGGCATCAAGGAGGGTGTGCAGCAAGCTCACTACCCTGGATTTCAGGAGAGCAGAGTTTGACCTCTTTGGGGATTTTCTTGGTAGAGTATCATGGGATAAAGCTTTGGAGGCGAGAGAGGGCTAAGAAAGCTGGTTACTATTCAAGAAACACCTCCTCCAAGCTCAGGAGCAGTGTGTCCCAATAAACATGAGGGGAGGCAAGAATGACAGGAGGCTTGCATGGATAAGTAAGAAGCTCCTTGACATACTGAGATGAAAAAAGAGACTATGTAATAGAGTGGAAGCAGATACACATAGCTGGGAGGGATACAGAGAGGTTGTCTGAGCAGCCAAGGATCAGGTGAGGAAAACTAAAGCCCAGGTAGAATTACATCTGGCCAGGAACATCAAGGGTTACAAAAAACACTTCTACTGGTATGATAAAAGGAAGGCTGGGGAAGATGTGGATTCTCTCAAAGGAGTTGACCTGGTCATGAGTGATATGAAAAAGGCTAAGGTACTCAACTATTTTTTTGCTGTGGTCTTCACTGGCAAGAGCTCTAGGCGTGCTGCCCAAGTTGCAGAAGGCAAAGGTGGGGACTGGGGTAAGGAAGATCCTTCCACTGTAAGTGAAGATTAGACTTGAGACCTTCTGAAGAACCTAAAGATGTAGAAGTCCATGGGATCGGGCAAGATCCATCTGCAGATCCTGAGGAAACTGGCAGATGAAATTGCCAAGCTGCCTTCTATCCTATTTGAAAAGTCATGGCAGTCTAGTGAAGCTCCCACCAACTGGAAAAGAGTAAATAAAGCCCCCATTTTCAAAAAAGGGAAAAAAGGAAGAACCTGGGAAACTACAGGCTAGTCAGTCTCACCTCTGTGAGAGGAGATTCTGTGGAGCAGATTCTACTGAAGGGTCTGCTAAGGCACATGGGAAATAAGGAGGTGATTTGTGACAACCAGCATGACTTCACCAAGGGCAAATAATGCCTGGACAAATTTGGTGATGTAGTGCAATGGAGTTACAGCATCAGAACACGTTGCTGGATGTGTTCAAGACCAGGTTTGGTGGATGGGGCTTTGAGCAACCTCTAATGGGAACTGTCCCTGCCTATGGCAGGGGGCGTTGGAACTAATGGTCTTCAGTGTCCTTTCCAACCCAAACCATTCTATTAAATGTCCTTCTTGCTATTCCAAACTTTGATATGTATTAGCTGATTGTTTCAGATTGCTTACCAACATCATATACTTCTAGTTACCATTCAAGTTATAGGTGTTTAGTAATCTGGTTTGTAGTAAATTTTTACAGCTCCATTGCCACTCTTCAAAAGTGGATGTAATAGAAATGCTAGTACAAAACTATGTTACCTCTCATAATCAGAAGCAAAGGAACTGGTGATTAAAATACATGAAGTTGCAGACTGTCCTCTTTTGAGCTGAAAGGGATCATGTTTTCTTCCTCGAGTATTCTTGGATCCCTGTAGATGTATTACACTGAGTGCAGAGTTCATGAAGAAAATTGTTCTGTATTAAGAAGCTCCTGTGAAGCAGGAGTGCAACTACCTAAATGTACATGGAGAACTAAGTGGAAATAAATTGTGTGAGCTAGATGAGAAGTTGATAATCTGTGATAGTTCTGTAATGGAAGACAAAGGCAAATTTAATGTGATGCTTTGTTCTGTACAGATGTGTAAAGTGCAAATGCAGGCACACTTTACAGATTGGTGAGGGAAGGAAATAAATTTAACCTACTTTTACTTAAAAATGTGTTTGTTTGGTTTTGTTCTGTTGACAAGAGAACATACCTGAGAAAAGGTATGGCTTCAGTGGCTGGCTTTCTGTCTGGCTAGGCAGCATAGATGTAATAAATAGTCTAGATAAAATATTCTTAGACATTATTTAGTGCTAAAATTGCAGCTGCCAGTTCATATGTTCTGCATATTGATCAGGTGTGGATTTATACAGGCTGATAAGTAGATGATAGAAGTAGATTATAGGCATCTTTTATGCTGACATTGCTCAGTGTAATACAATAGGAGTGTTGATGCCCAGCCATTGTTTCTGGCAGATGAAATTGCAGGCAGGCCCCTTTACTGTATCTTTCTCCCTTCGTGTTTGTTTGTTGGTTGGTTAGTTTGGCTTTATGCTGTTGTTGTTGTTTTCTTTTGGTTTTAAGTTAGGGAATCTCAAATATTTAATTTCCTCCTTACTGCAGTTTTGTTTTCTGTAGAGGCTTGTTTTCTTTCTCCCAAACTCTACCAAGCAGATCTTAAAAAGAAGCACCTCTTTCTGAAACTGGAAGAATATGAAATAATTAGATTAGGAGAAAAACAAAGTTCAGTTGCTATGTGGTGAAATCTGTTTGTTTATACATAGGTATTTCAAATTATTGACATTGTAGCAGGAAAACACCCTACTGTAGAACTACTTCAGAATTTGCTGTACTGCTTGGCAAAGATCAAGATTCATCTCTGTAGTTTTATGTTCTTTTTCTGGCTATTACATCACTATTTCTCCCATCCATGTAGTTTAAATTTATTTACAGATACTACTCTTTTACGTATAAGTAATCTTGAATATAGAGACAAGGTAACTCCAATTCTAAACCAGTATCCTGAGCTACAAACCATTGTCTTGCATCTCTGATCAGGTACTTGCTTGGTCATCAAGACAATAGGATAGTCTTTATTCAAAGTATTTACCATTGATAGATAAGAAAAGGTACTCTAGATAAATACAGATAGCAATGATCATCCTCATTATCAAAAATGTAGCCCACCTGCGGGCTGGCTAACTGAAGGTTTTTTAGTACTTAATGGCAGAAGAGAAGGTAAAGGAAAAATTTGCAATTATTTTGTGAATATTTGTGGAGTTCTCCTGTCTAGCCATGGAGGCAGAAAATAAATTTAGGTTGATTGGTACAGACCTATATGTCATAGAAGCCTGCTTGTCTCAGGCTATAGACAGAGGAGAAAGGGACAGTTTGAAGGGAAGTTTGAAAGCAAAGTAGCTTTTAGCCAAAGTGAAAAATAGAGATCCTGTGAGGGTCTAAAGACAGAATTGAAGTGCTCACAGTTTCTGACTAGAAAATCAATCCTTGCAGCAGTATTATAAATTCATGAGTAGGATATGATGCATATGCCAGGTCAAGAGAAAATGTCGTAGTAATTGAGCCTGAATGACAGATTCAGCAGTGTGGAAAACCAGGAAGGCTTTACTGAAAAAAATCTTGCACAGAAAGAAACTATACATTGGAGAGAAATCTTGAATATAAAGACAACAGAGCTCCCAATTCTAAAACAATACCAGAAAGGAAGATGAAAAGTGATGGTATTCTTCATTGTGATGGTGTGGAAAGGAGGGAGAATAAAACCTGGTTTACACGTGTTGATTTTAATATAAAGATCAGGCATCTATATGGAGGTGTTGGAGAGAGAGAGAGATCTTGAGGCAGAAGGATGCAAGTCTTAAAATTCTTAGAAGAAATTTTTGTGTGTATGTGATATTGGTGAACCCTGATTGTAAACTCAAAACAGCCGTGGAGGGTGCTTTGCAGTAATTTGTATCCGAAACAACTGGTGAAAGAGATTTGCATTAAGTTATGGCATCCCTTATTATAAATATTTGTCTGAAGGGTGTTTGGGTTGCAAACATTGCGGTGCCTCCGGAAGCAAAACACAGAAAGAGAAGAAGGAATCGAGGACTGCCAGTGTTATGAGACAGGAGCCTTGCAAGTATTGTAAAATAATTATTAGTTACAAATTTCTGAGAGCAGCTGTTAGAACAATTGCTGAGAATCCTCTAATGCACTGGAGCTTTGTAGCTCATCTTGCTGTTCAAAATGCTAATGCAACAGAAAAAAATGGAAGCCACTGAAGTCGAGTAAGAAGGAAAATCTAACTACAGCAAGAAAGGGTGTGATGGAGTTTTTTTGAAAGCAGTATTGGTGACAATAATATAGAGAGGAAGTGTCACGCAAGGCCAAGCAAGCATACATTGGAACTACTGTGAGAGGAGACAAAGACTTGGATCAAATCAGATATTTTCCTCATAATGAATGTAGTTAGAAAGAAATGGATTTAGAGAGACTGAAGAGTTTTAAAAAAGCACTTTTAAAAAAGCAGTGGGAGCTTAGATGTTGGACAATGATGGGTATGTACAGTCCAGTCCATTTATAACTGCTGTTTGAAGCAATGAAATGATGAAGGGAAAGAGAAAATAAATATATAGACACTGGAAATTTAGAAGACTTTTACCCTACAGAGTTTTGGGCTTTTTTTTCTCCACCAAATATGGAGCGTGGTTTGTTGGGTTTGGTTGTTGGGTTTTTTGTGTGTTTTCTTTGTTTTTTCTTGCTGTTTCACTTTTATTGGTTTTTTTGGTCACTTTAACAAATGCCTATTCTTTCTTCAGCATTTAGTTTGAAGTATTGCATATATGTATAATGCAATACATTTAATTTCTGCAGCACTCCATTCATTGTTTTTGGGATGGTGCACCTGCTTCTTAAAAGGGAGTTGCCTTCATCTTAATTTGAATTACATTTTCAGTATCGGTCCAGTTAACAAAAAAAGAGAAATTCCATCTGTTCAGTTGTAATGTAGAAGAATGTTTTATCTCTAAAGCACATCATACCTAAAATTGACAGGATAACCTGTTGTTTTTTCTTTTTTTCTCTCTTTTTTTTTTTTTTTTTTTTTTCATTTTTTTGTTGTGTCCCACTTCTCCAGGCATGTCTTGGTACAGTTCTGATGAAAAAAAGAAGTAATTCTGTACTTAAAACCAACCTGTCTGAAATGATGAGGGTTTGGGTTTGGTTTTTTTTTTTTTCCCCCTGCCATTTCCATGGTGCTGCAGTGGCCAGGCAAGATGTGATATGTATGCAGTATTCAATAGATTTTCCACCTACTTCCCCCTCACACCCTCCAGCTGTGAAGAGTATAGTAACTACTGTGCTTAATTTCAAGACTGTATGAATTTCAGTATTGTGTGAGTACTCTGCCGTGTAGCTGGCATGAGAATAGCTGCATGCACTCCTATTTCTCAGGGTAGCTTCAGAAGGCATGTTCCATGGCTTGCCTTCTGACATGCTGAAGGACCTCACAGATGATGAAGCTGATATATCTCTGAATTTAGAAAATTTGAATTCTTAGGTCAAAGTTTGTAACTTACTGAATATTGCTTTATTGTGATTTTTTTCAAAGGAGGTCCTAACTTATTTCTGAAGAGTTACTGGCAGACTGGACTTTTTCTCTGATGGTACTGTAGTTAGAAAGTTCACACAGGTTAAACTATAATATCACTATTTCATATTTTTGAACTGTTAGCACTTTAAAATGATGATTTTATCTTGAAATCTTATGTTGTAGAAGACCTAATAACTGCTAGATGAAATTGAAACTCTTTAAAGGAGGTAATTTCTGGTCAAGACTTGATAGTCTGCATGAATAAGACAGCAAGTACTTGGACTGACACTGGCATAATGGGGTTCTGAATGTATTTTGAAGTGAAGGAGCAGGGATGTGGAGTTTCTAAAGTGTTTCTGTAATGTGCCGAGCCATTGCAGCTGTTTTGTCTGAAATTCTGTGGGATGAGGTTCAAGAATGCATTAAGTGTGTATTTGAGCCTGTGAAGAGATATGTAGCTGTAGTTCAACCAGGTGAACTAAACTAGGGGGAAGAGAGGCTACGAGGATAAAGAAAAAAATGATTAAAAAAATGACATTGTTAACTAGGAAGAGATACAGCATAAGGAAGTTGGACAAAATATAAAGAGGGACATGGAGTTGGCTCAAAGTAAGAGATGCTATTGGGTGCCTCAAGATTGGTGTGAGTGTGGACGAATAAAATAAATTGCTGAAGATTAATCATGACTGAAACATGGCATTTAATTCTGTGCAGAGAAAAAGAACCTGCAACTTGTTATAAAATGGGAGAGAGAATACAAAAGATATTTAAAATACACAATAGAAACAGCCCATTAGAATATTTGGATTAATTAGTTTTTCAAGTATGAGAAACATTAAAGACCTAATATTGTCTGCATCTGACAGGCAGCAAAATAATGGACTAGTAGGAAACCAATTGGTAGTTTTCTCTTTATCAATAGTAGTATTTAGATAGCATATCTCAAAGATGTTTATTAAGTCCTAAAAAAAAAAAAAAAAATGGAGAAAACATTGGACACCTTGTCTGATGGTTGTAAGGGTTAAAATGTTGGATTAGTCTGATAGTTACTACTCTGTATTATACATGAGACATCCTGATGTGAAGTGTTAGTGTCACTACCCTTTCCACTGTCATCTTCTGTCCTTCCATCTTTTGCCATTCCCAACGTGTAGAAAGCCTTTGATGGAAGAATTCATACAAGGAAGTCCACACTCCTGTTTTCCTTTGCAGTGCTCTCCTTTCCTTACTTTTTTTCATCTGGGTAATACTTTGAGCCTGTTACAGGCTGGGACATAGGAGGTTCCATGTAAATGTAAGGAGAAACTTCTTCATGGTGAAAGTGACAGAGCACTGGAACAGTCTACCCAGGGAGGTTGTGGAGTCTCCTTATCTGGAGACATTCAAAACCCACCTGGACGTGTTCCTGTGTGACTTGATCTAGGTGAGCCTGCTCTGCAAGGGGGGTTGGACTCGATGATCTTTCAAGGTCCCTTTCAAACCCTACTATTCTGTGATTTGTGATGCAGATTACAACAGAAATTGAATTTAGAGAACCTGCCACTTCTCTACGTGCATTGTTGAATTCTATGAGACTCGTGCACTCCAGGGAGGGAAATTTGTGTAGAGGAGATGCTCTATCATAAGAGCTGCCAAAACAGTTTTTGTTGATGATGGTTGTCTGGTTTGGTTTTGTTTGTTTTCTGTTGGTTTGTTTTGGGTTTTTTTTCTCCATTAAGAGAAAATATAAGAATAACAGGAAGATGTTTGGGCTAATCTTTGAAGAAGTAAGTAAAAGAAAGACATTGATACTTGTGCTACTTTTATGAGGAAACAGGAATGCAGTTGTAAATATTAATGAGCAGAGAAGCCCAGGATTTGATGGCAGATACCTAATAATTAAGTTTCGTCCTTGCCTTCCTTCTGTTATATCAAAGCTGTAGAAAACTCATGTTGTGCAACATGGATTTTTTTTTTTTTTTTGATGCCATTATCCAAGCAATGCATATTCAATTCTAGAAATGTTTCCATTTTTGCCTGAGAGATAAGATAAGCATTTCCATTTACTTTTTATTTCACTGTGGCTTTACTTCATTAATATAACAGTTTTTCTGTATGGTTCTAGCAGCTGTGGAAGCACTCTGAATTTCCTCCTCCCTCAACAGCAGCAGAGAAGGAGAGGACATTAAATGAAATAAAAGCAGAAGGGAGAAAAAAACACAAGCGTGTAGGAACCAAGCTGTCTCCAAAAGGACAGATAGTTTTCAAGTTGTAATGTTGTTTCATTTCTTCTCTCTTGCTAGTGTCCAAGTATAATAATACCAGATGACTTGCCACAGTTGCAGTGTTAAGCTGTTCTCTCTGTATCACCCCTGTGTCTCCTCGTTAACAGGCCATAAAATGAAGAGAGTGTGTAGAAGTATGAAAGTCAAATGTTCCCAGACAGTGGATGTCTTTTATGGCTTATGGTGAATTAACTGACAATCCTGCAAATAATATAGTTTTAACCCCTGCATATTTTCTGTTTTGAAAACTATATATTTGCTTTATAAGGCTTGGTTAAACTTCACATCAGTTTTCGAGGAGATATTTTTAGAGTATTTTTTGAGTGGAATGATTACCTTGATTAGAGATTGTCATGTTAAAAAAAATGCATTTGATGAGAAAGTAATTGACAGTTATGAAAACAAGGAGTGAAATCAAGCCCTTTAGTTTATTATTCACTGTACCTTTGCCTGGTTCTGATATTGTCAATGATTATGCTTATTTTAAAACAAAAATTAGCTTCACAAGTTGGTAGTGCTACCAACATTTCTAACTAAACACTTGTTAGATGTCTTGCCATTTACAAACTTTCCCCGTTGCCTTAGGAAGAAGGCAAGAAAAAGCAATCTTTGTGAACTTTTGTGCATGTGGGGGAAGATGTTACTAAGTTAAAAGCAAAGCTAAATCCATTTTTAATATTTCTGGCTATTGAGTAGAAAAGCCAAGGAAAATACTGTGATAAAGCTATAGTCATGACTGTTAGATGAGCAAGGCAAGTTTTGTAGGTAGAAGGCAATATTTTTATCAAAACAACTAATATATTTTTGGAAAAAGTAAAAAGGCTGACTTTTGAGCTCAGTAACTTATCTTCAGTTCTGAGTCAGAAGGCAAGTATTTCAGTGGTAAATATGTGACTTTAGGGGCATCTGGAAGGAGACCAATACAATCTGTAGATGACATCAGAACCATAATGCCATAAAATTTACTTTTTTTTTGTTTATTTGTAACACTTTTGACACCTTCACAGAATCACAGAATGGTTTGGGTTGGAAGGGACCTTCCAAGGTCATCTAGTCCAACCCCCTGCAGGGAGCAGGGACATCTGCAGCTAGAGCAGGTTGCTCAGAGCCCTGACCAACCTCACCTGGAATAGTTCTAGGGATGGGGCATCTACCTCCTTTCTGGGCAACCTGGGCCAGGGTCCCACAACCCTCAGTGTAAAAAATGTCTTCCTTCTCTCTAGTTTAAATCTCCCTCTTTTTGTTTAAAAGCATCATCCCTTGTCTTATCAGAACAGCCCCTGCTAAAATGTCTGTCCCCATCTTTCTGACAGGCCCCTTTAAGTACTGAAAGACCACAATAAGGTCTCTCTAGACCATGTCACTAA